>AWOL01S0004643.1:258802-291602 GCA_000715115.1 Nicotiana otophora | reverse complement strand
GGGGGAGGGGGGAGGAGAGGTTTGTTTATAATTTTGGATAGTGTAAATTGGTGATTTGTGAGTCGATTTGGACTCGACTTTGAAATCTAATCACATATTTGGATTCGTCTAGTTATGTGTAGTCGGGATCAACCCCTTGACTCAGGTTTGGCCATGTGGGCCCAAGTTGACTTTTGCTGACTTTTGGGTATTTGATTAAAGCTTGAAACATTATTGTTTAGACTTGATTCCTATGGCTTTGTTTGACGTTATTGAGTTGTATTTGACTAAATTTGAGTCGTTTGGATGTTGATTTGAAAATTAAAGCTATTATGGAAGGGTGAAGACTACCGGGTTGAGGTAAGTCTCTTATCCATCCTTGTAAGGGGGAATTCTCTCCATAGGTGATCTATTTCTACTTGTTGCTCGGCTTAGGAGCCACGTATATGCTATGTAAGGAGCGTATATGGGTAGTTAGATTATGCCCATATCCAGTAATATTTGGCTTGTGATTATGCTTTTTATGGATTATGTGAGCTTCTTATTCATGTTTCATTGATTCTATGACTACGTGATGATTTCAAATTATAGCTTAGAAGAATTCTTAAAGTTATGACTTATTGAATTAAGCATCAATGTGTAACGACCCGGCCGGTCGTTTTGAGTATTTTAGCCTTGTTCCCCCATTTATCTCTTCTTCTATGTTCATTTGGGGTTATGTGACTTTCCAGGGTGGTTGGTTTGGTTTTGGGGATATTTCGAAGTGAATTGGGACACTTTGTAACGACCCAACTGGTCGTTTTATGTAATTGAGCCCCGTTTACCCGTTTTGATGCTTCACACACGTGTGTTTATGCTTTTATGAAATTCAGGGTTGATTAGTTTCGTTCCGAGAAGATTTCAGGTTGATTTAGACCCTTCGATTTTTGGCTTAGAAGCCTAAGTTAGAAATGTTAACCAAATTTTGAATTTCGTGAAAACGACCCCGGAATAGTGTTATGATGGCTCCAATGGCGTCGTATCATGATTTTAAACTTGGATGTATACCCAAAATTGAATTTGGAAGTTCGTAGGTTGATTTGTGTTGTTTCGCCAAAACTAGGAAATTTGACTATGGGTTGAATTTTAGCTATCGAGTTCGAAATTTGATTTTGGGACTTGAAATAAGTCCATTATGCTATTTAGAACTTGTTTGCAAAATTAGATATTATTTGGAGTTGAACTGATAGGATTCAGACATTTAGTTTCATTTCTAGAGGTTATTGAAATTTACTTTGATATTCAAGTATTTTAGTGTTCTATTCGTAGTTTTAGATGTTATTTTTGTGTTTTAATCATGCGAGCAAGTTCGTATGATATTTTTAGACTTGTGTGGATATTTGGATTGGAGCCCCGAGGGCTAGGATGAGTTTCAGACATACATCAAAGTGTTTTGGACTGAAATTAGAAATCTGGTGTGCATCAGCCTCTGTTGTTTGGCATTTGCGAACACCAGGGTCGCAATTGCGACCTTAGCAGGGGATCATATGTATCATAATTGTGATGCCTAGGTCGCGATTTCATATCAGATTCTCTCATTTTAGAACCCTAGACTCGGTAGGAGGCGATTTGGAGAGGGAAGTTTCATCTACAAATTTTGGGTAAGGGATTCTAATCTATTTCCAACTACATTCCATCAATATATCTTAGATATTAACATTAGAACCATGTGAATCAAAGTGAAAATTTGTGAAACTTTTTCAAGTTTTTGAAAAATAATAATTTGAGTTTTGAGAGTCGATTTGGACTCGGATTTTGAATCTAATCATATATATGGACTCGTGGGTTAATGGGCAGTCAGAATCTACCCTTGGACCCAGGGTTTTGACCAGGCGGTCTCTGAGTTTACTTTTGTTGACTTCTTGGGAAAAGTATAGAGATCAGACTTTATGTATTGTATTTATTTTCCCTTGCATTGTTTGATGATATTAAGTCAATTTTTGTTAGATTTGAGTCGTGCAGAGGCGAATTTTAGGGGAAAGCTATTTTCGAGGGTTGAATTGGTCTAGTTGAGGTAAGTATCTTGCCTAACATTGTGTGGAGGAACTACCCGTTAGGATTTGGGATTGATTTGTCATTTGTGCTATGTGAAAGCCGTATACGCAAGGTGACGAGTGGGTGTACGAGTTGTATGTGGTATTTGACCGGTTAGGCTACTTAGCCTCTTTCCATGATTTAGTTGAATTATCATATCATGTTCTAAATTCTCATATACAATCTATTATTACTCGTGTTAGTCTATCCCTACATGCCTTAAATGACTTTGTTAACACTTGTTCTACATCCTACTTGATAATTTGCTCTTATGCTTTAGTTGAACTTGTTGCCTCTTTTATTGTTACATGTTATCTCTTTCATTGCTGATTATAATTATTTAAGTCATTGTACATGCTATCTCTTTCATTGTTGATTATCATTATTGAAGTCATTGTACATGTTTTCCCTTTCATTGATGATCATCATTATTTGAAGTCATTATACATGTTATCTCTTTCATCGTGGATGAGCATTATTTGAAGTCATTTTTATACCTTATCTCTTCAGTTGTGAGTTATTCTTATATAATATTGTGGTTACACATTATCTCTCTCATTATTGAGTTATTGGTGTTGAAGTTGTGAAAGTCGTTATCACGCTGAGGCAATGTTGTTTATTGTTGAGATATCTTTCTTGTTGAGAATTTTACATTCATTGCTATTGTTGATATTCCTGTACATATTGTGGTTGAGCCATGGACTATTTATGTAGAAACAATGATATTGTTGATTATTGGCAAGTTGTGACATATGGGCACTTGTGGTGCGAGTTGTTATTGTGATTTGATATTGACGCGCATGCAATGGTATAAAGAAAGGGGTTAATGTTTATGCGGTGGCATAAGATGGAACTTATGTGCGTGTTACTTGTAAGGAAATTACGTGAAGCCGCGCGTCATCATAAACAAAACAACTTTTACTAGTTTGAACTACGTTCAACCTGATTCCTTTTAAGGATACGTAGGCAGCCTTACGTGTAGCTATTTTGGGAATTTTTTTTTTCAAAACTATTTAAATGTAAGGCTCACGCAGCATTATAAGGAAAGATTGTGATTGAAATTGAGAAATGTGAATGCGAGGCGGTACCTCGGTTGTGAATCTTGTTATAGGCAAGGAGCTACCTCGGTTGTGATTCTTATTGTACACAATGCGGTACCTCGTTGTGATTCTTGTTATTTATCTCATGTCGCAAAGAGTTATTAGTGGGAACACTTCGTATTGTTTTGTTCTTCCTTGTTCCACCAGTTATTGTCTGCATATGATCATTGTGGTTCTTTTCAATTGCTTCCTTTATGTTATCTCTATGCTTACGATCCTTTCATTTGTCTATGTTATTAACTTACTTCATATTACTTATTTCTCCATTTTCTGTTACTTCTTCTTATTATGTTTCCATTATTTTTATTATGTCCTAGTAGGTGTCTTGACCTTGCCTCATCACTACTCTACCGAGGTTAGGCTTGGTACTTATTGGGTATTATTGTGGTGTACTCATACTACATATTTGCACATTGTTGTGTACTGATCTAGGTAAGTCTGCTCATGCCGGATGTTAGTGATCGACTATTAGCTGCTTTTCAGAGACTTCAAGGTATATATGCTTGACGTCCGCAGGCCTCGGAGTCACCTTTATTTATCTTTTTTCTTGTTATATTTTCCATTCAGACAGTGATGTAGTAAACATTCTAGTTATTCTGTAGAACTTAGGACTCAGTTCCACCAGTTTTGGGAAAGTTGTTGACATTCTGTTTTGGAAGACTATGAGTTTTGTTAATTTTATTTTAGTATTCTTGTTGATTAATCTTGTTGAGTTATTATTAGGCTTACCTAGTCTTAGAGGCTATGTGCTTTCACAATATCCTAAGGTGGGAAAAAGGGGCCGTGACAAATTGTGGATCGACGTCACAACATCCTCCGAAGCTCTAAGCTCATATGTGTTACGAGTCATAAGAGGGTTTAGTAGAGCATTGCGGATCGGTACAGAGACGTCTGTACTTATCTTCGAAAGGCTATGGAACTATTAGGAAACTTCACTTCTTTGATTCCTTATCGTTTGAATTTGTTGACTTCAAAATTCTAAATCTTTTTCATTCTATTCTCTCACAGATGGTGAGGACAAACACTGCTGGATCTGACGATCTGACACCCGCACCCCCACTTAGAGTTGAGAGATGCTGGGGCCGGGGTAGAGGCTAAGGAGTGGCATGTGGTGCATCTAGATCACCTGCCCGAGCCGTGACAAAGGAGCCATCAGTAGTTCCAGTTGGGGGCTAAGCACCCGAGGCACCTGTTGCCACCCCTGAACTTCAGGAGACCCTCACACAGTTCTTGAGGTTGTTCGTTATTTAGCTCATATAGGGTTGATTCCACTGGCACCACCTACATCTCAGGTTGGGGGAGGAGCTCAGACTCCTATGGCCCGTACTCCAGAGCAGCGGGTCAACGTTGATCAGCTCCCAGAGGTTATGCCAGCACAACTTGTTGTTCCGGTTTAACCCGAGGTTTGGGCATGGGCATCCGAGGAGGTGTAGCTTAGACTTGAGAGGTGCAAGAAGTATCACCCTCCTACTTACAATGGTTTAGCTTCGGAGGATGCACATGATTTTCTAAATATGTGCCACCGTATTCTTCACACAATGGATATTGTGGAGATGAGTAGGGTTGCTTTATCAGTGGTGGCGGGTTTATGAGGAGGATAGCCCAGCCGATGAAGCTTCGCTTACATGGACTCAGTTTTCAGAGATGTTCTTGAGAGAGTTTGTTCCTCAAACCCTTAGGGATGCGTAGCGCGAGGAGTTTGAGGAGCTGTGCTAGGGTACTATATCAGTGTCAGAGTATGCTGTTAGATTTAGTGATTCGTACTTTGGTTTCTACAGTCAGAGAGCGAGTCCGTCGATTTATCGAGGGGCTAAACTATGGTATTATATTAAATCGAGGGGCTAAACTATGGTATTATATTTATCATGGCTTGATAGTTTATGACAGATACCCCATATCGGCAGGTGGTAGAGATTGCACGGAGGTTGGAGGTTATATGGGGTCGTAAGAGAGTGGATAGTAAGGCCAAAAGGCCTCAAGGTACTGGAGGATGTAGTGCTAGCCACGGTACAGTTATATCCCATCATGGTAGAGGCTATGTGAGCCGTCCAGTTCATTCAACACTTCCAACTTCTAGTAGTGCTCCGGTTATTCCAAGGTCTCTGGTTGCACACTTTGCTCAGCCACTTTCTAGTTCACCTCCTGCATGGGGTGCCTACATCGGTCAGTCCAGCCGACCAGGCTCGAGCCAGTCCTAGCAGCCACGCCCACCGAGAGCTTTGAAGGTAGGCTATAATTGCGTGTTTTAGTCGTTTATTTCACTCTAATTCACTGCACTTTATTTGTATTTGAGCTTTAATTGGTAGTGTTTTGCACTTATTATGTGTTTTATGCCTGGTACAAGTGATTATGGAGTTAATTCGAGCTATTTGGAGCTTTGAAGTCTGAGTAAAAGCCCAAGTGATTAAGAAGGGATCGTGTTCGAGGGTCGAGGACCAAGTTTGGATGTCAAAACGCAAGCAAAATACATACTCTGAGAAAACATCACAACTGCGACACGTATGGTGCCGCGGCACAAATCCTGTTGCCTTTCAATTGTTGAGCTCTCTGGATTACACCACAAATGTACCGCATGGCACGTTACCCCATGCGGCGTGCCTGTGTAATGTTTATAGATCCAATGTCCTATTTCGGCTAGGAGAAGGTGGTTTCATCTAGGCCCGACCCTACTTGGTATAAATACATGGAAAAATATTATTTTCTGGACTTTTGACATACTTTAGACATGAGGAAGCCAAGGAGGAGTTGCAAGAACACAAGCACAAGGATTTATTCATTCCTTCCTCACTCAAGACCCGACTTTGGATTGAATTTATGATTTCCTATACTTTAATTTTATTTGTGATGAATTCCTCCATATATATGGAGTAGTTCCATTTAGGGTTTGACGGATTGGGTGTATTGATGATTGTTTGTGGATTATGACCTTGTTTTATGTATTGTATCATTTTGGATGATTTAATCGTTGCATCTATATTCACTAGGTCATATAATCGAGAGAGGCATAACTTGTGATATCTTTGCTTTATATTTGTTGGTTGAGTTCATAGATTCTTCTAAGTAATCGAAATATGCTAGTTCAATCATTGATTAAACCTAGTTAGGAGAATAATCGAAATAGGTTTTACTACAGGCCAGTCCGCTACGCATTTTGGCATATCTTCATGTGCTTAAATTGGTTCATCTTGTGATGTTAAGACTTAATCGAGAGAGGAGTTTTTGCTGAACGTTTGAACTAATAATTGAGTGAATTTGCGAGACTCACTTGAACATTAGAAGTGAATTATCTAGAGTTAGATCCCGAACTATTATCTTTCACCTATCCTATCAAATCCCTATCTTCTCCCATTGATAACCTTCTTTTCTTATTCATTATTTCGATTGTCATTTGTCAATAGTTTTAGATTCTTAGTTAATTTTAGTTAAACATCATATCAATATCATCTGTTGATCATCTTGGATAGTAATCAAGCTAGAAAATATGAGAATAATGTTTAAATCCAATCCCTGTGGATGCTATATTATACTATACTATATTTGATTAGCGAGCAGAATTTAAGTGTGTGTTTTGAGCTCGTAAAATTTTGGCGCCGTTACCGGGGATTGGAAATCAATAGTGTTTGAAATAGTTTGTAATGCTAATTCAGGAATCTTTTCTTTTTCTTTTTATTTTCTCTTTTTACATTTGGTGTTCGTTGACTGTGCGTAGGTTGCAGGTTTATATTGGTGCATGAGTCGAGCGTCTATGAAAGAAGTGCTACCGTATGAGCCTGAGATAGAAAAATAACCACGACACCAGAGGAAGAAAAGAGATCTCACCGAGACATCAGAAAAGGTTGGGCAATCCTCAACCAAAGAACTTATGGTTGGAAATGGTGATGATAATGTAGATTTGGCTGCGAGGGAGGCAGCATAACAACGAGAAAAAGCTGCATGTGATGCTGAGGAAGCAGCTATTAGAGAAGCAAAGATTATATATGAAGAAGAGAGGGGTCGGATAATTGCTCAAAATTAACCCTTGGATGCAGATTAGTTCGAAAATATAGCTCCCATGCCTGGAAGATCGCCGGGCGATTATGCTAGACTGGTCTATAACCAAGGATTTTCAAGTGTGAGACCACCTCCAATTGCATCTAACAATTTCGAATTGAAGCAAGGGTTGCTTCAAACCCTTCAGAGTATTTTTGTCTTCAGAGGGAAGATAAACAAAGATCCAAATACACATCTAATAGACATCGAGGAGATTATGAACACCTTTAAATACAACGGGGTATCACAAGATGCAGTGTACTTAAGGGCATTCCCATTCACACTCAAAGGTGATGCAAAGCAGTGGCTTTGAAGCTTGCCCACGGGATCAATTAGAACATGGGAGGAGATGACCAGAAAATTCCTTTATAAATATTTTTCCTCAACTAAGACATGCAAGTTTATAAAAGAAAGCCATAACTTCTGCCAGAAAGAGACCGAGACTATTTTCGAAGCATGAGAGAGGTTTAAGGAGATTGTTAGAAAGTGTCAACATAGTGGAATTGAACTCTGAATGCAACTCCAAGACTTTTGGGATGGATTGACACGGGCCTCGCGGAGAACATTGAGCAATGCAGTTGGAGGCCTTTTGATGAAGAAGACTCCGGAGGAGTTAGTTACCATTCTTGATGAGTTATCTAAGGACGAAAATCAGTGGCTCTCTGAGAGTGCTAAAAGAAGATCAACTGGTGTTCACCAAGTTGATGCTACTACATCTGTGCAGGCATAACTTGATGTTATGGCTAAAGAAATATGGAAGCTGACCTTGGCTACAATACAAAGTGAGCTTCATGCAGCGTGTGATATAAGCGGAAGAGGACACCCTGCTCATGAGTGTCAAGCCTCAACTGAGGAAGTGAATGCTGTGGGAAATTATAATTTTAATGCAATGGGTCAGAAGCACCCCAGTTTTTCATGGAGTTCACTTGGGGGTACCGCTAATGCATGTCAAAACAACAACCCCAAATTTCAGGGACAAGGAGCTCCTAGTTTTGTGAATCAGTCGGGCAGCAATTTCAGCCGCAACAGCCTAATCAACATGGTCTAGAAGATCTCACAAAGGCCTTCATTGTAAAAACTGATGAAAGATTTGAAGTACAAGGGGCAGTAATTCAAAATTTAGAGAAGCAGTGGGACAAATTGCAACCATATTATCTGAGAGGGTTCCAGGAACTCTCACTACTGATACTGAAAGAAATCCCAAAGAAACAGTGAATGCTGTAACCTTGAGAAGTGGGTAAGTATTGAAAGACCTCACCCCAATCCAAAATGATGTGAGACTTGAAAAACAAAGTGGGGAGCAGCTAAAAAGTGATGATGACAAGAAGAAGAAAGGCCCGATGAAAGTTGAGAAAAAGAAGAAGGAAGAAAAAACGAGAAGGGAGGAACATGAGGAGAGCAAGTATATGCCCACTTTACCTTTCCCCCAAAAGCTATGTAGAGAAAAGCTGGACAAGTAGTTTGAAAGATTTCTTGATATGCTGAAACAGGTTCATGTAAACTTACCATTCACAGAAGTGCTCTCACAAATGCCTTCTTATGCCAAATTCTTGAAGGAGATCTTTACAAAGAAGAGGAAGATACAAGAGACCTCAGTGGTCAAGCTCATAGAGCATTGCAATGCGATATTGCAAAACAAACTCCCACAAAAGTGTGGAGATGCAGGGAGTTTTGTTATACCTTGCCCTGTAGGAACTATTCATTTTGATAAGTCTTTATGTGATTCTGGTGCCTCATTTAATCTAATGCCTCTATCTATTTACAGGAAGCTAGAGAAGGAGATAGGAGAGATAAGGTCTGCACCAATATCTTTGCAGCTGACAGACCAAACGTCTCTAATACTCGAGGGGATAGTGGAAGATGTCTTAGTTCGGGTGAATAAGTTCGTATTTCCTATGGATTTTATAGTGGTGAATATGGAGGAAAACAATGAGGTCCCCCTTATCATAGAAAGACCATTCTTAGCGACGGGTAGAGCGATACTAGATATACACGAGAGAAAACTAATGCTTAGAGTGGGTGAGGAAACTATGACGTTTGAGATGAATGTTGCAAATGGGGCACAAAAGGATAGACCAGCTGCAAGTGTTGAGTGGAAAGTAAAGGGTGCCAAAGAGAAGGCTGCAGTGAGTGAGAAAGATAAGTGTGGGGTATATCCCACAAAGGTTGAGAAGAAACTGTTTACATGCATGTGTGCATTAGTTCGGGCGTGGAGAATGGAGCCCTACTTCGATTCAAACTCCGACTAGATATTTAGGGAGGTGTCCTCTACCTTATGCTTTTTAATTGTGTGTCACGGGGATATGCCACAACTTAAAGTGTGGGGTGGGGGATATGTTGTATGTATGTATGTATATTGTGAGTGTTTTAGTTGTGATGCTTACGCTCAGTTTTTGAATGACGAGCGCAAAACACCACTTTAATTATGTTCGCTAGTCAAAGATAGTATAGTATAATATCGTATCCACATGGATTGGATTTAAACAATATTTTTGTAGTTTTCTAGCTTGATCGATATCCAAGATGATCAACAATTGAGATTTATATGATTTCTAACTAAAATTAACTAAGAGTCTAGAGCTATTAACTAATGACAATCAAAACAAAGATAAGCAAGAAAGTTATCAGTGGGAGGAAATAGGGGTTGATAGGATAGGTGCAAGATAATTTTTTGGGATATAACTCTAGATAATTAACTTCTAATGTTTAAGTGAGTCTCTCGAATTCACTCAATTATCAGTACAAACATTAGCCAAAACTCCTCTCTCGTTTAGGTTTCAACCTCACATGATGAACCAATTTAAGCACGCGAAAATATGCAAGAATGCGTAGTAGATTGGGCTTTAGGAAAATCATTTTTGATTATTCTCCTAACTAGGTTTAATCAACGATTCAACTAGCCTCTTTCGATTACTTAGAAGAGTTAATGAACTCAACCAACAAGATAATATAAAGATATCACAAGTTATGCCTCTTTCGATTACATGAACTACTGAGTATAGATGCAACAATTAAATCATCCAAAAATGCTCCAATACATAAAACTAGAGTTATAATCCACAAACAATCACCAATATACCAAATCCATCAAGCCCTAAAAAGAACTACTCCATAGATATGGAGTAATTCATCACAAATGTAATAGAAGTATAGGAAAACATAAATTCAAACTAAACTTGTGTCTTGAGTGAGGAAGGGATGATGAAATCCTTGTGCTTTTGCTCCTCCAACTACTCCTTGGCTTCCTTAGGTCTAAAGTATGTCAAAAGTCCAGAAAATAACATTTTTCCATGTATTTATATCAAGGAGGGTCGGGCGTAAACGAAATCCCCCTTTCCTAGCCGAAATAGAAAAACTTGCAAGCTTATTGCTTTTCATGCGTTGCACTGTGCGTAGCATTAGTACTCTTTCTTGTCAGACCACAGAAACCTAGCCTCTGAACTTTGTCAATTACTGACACGAAATTACACTGTTGCATCGCACAGTGCATCACCAAGTGCATCGCACTAGTGTATTATTTCAGTTGTTGCTTCTTTCTTGATTTTTGACGTCCAAAAGTGATCCTCGACACTCGAACACGATCCCGACTTAATCCTTTGGACTTCTAATAAGACTTCAAAGCTCCAAATAGCTCGGATTAGTTTTACAACATCTATATAACTCAGAATCACTCATACAAGGCATAAAACACACAATAAGTACAAAATACTAGCAATTAAAGCTCAACACAAGTAAAGTGCAGTGAATTATAGTGCAATAAGCGATTAAAATACAGGATTATAGCCTACCATCAACACTCCACACTTAAACCATTGGTCGTCCTCGAGCAATCAAACTATACTTTATATAAACACGACCTTTTTAAACAACTCTCATAACCCATCACACCAAGAATAATTAAAACAGATTAAGCACTCTAACGTAACATCCTCGCCTCAAGATTTGACTCCAAAGCACCACGCAAGTTTCACAACCCGCTCACTTACTCTAACGTAGAGGTCAATGACATTACCTTTCCTTCATGAATCAAGTGCCCTCACACAACAATATAGAGTAGCTCCACACACAATAAAATTTAAGAACAATTAGGAACTCAAGATAGAAAGAATTCACTCACTCTCAGAAACAACATTCCTATGCCACAAAAGACGTACCGTAGGCTTGCCGTAGTGTACTACTCTACTAATTGAGCTCATTCAGTCAAGGATCAAGTATAACTTTCATTGGTTGTAATGTAGGTTGTGGGACAGGTAGGATACATTTAGATATAAAAGTGACTACACCTCCCTAAGCACTTTAACACACACATTTTATTGTTCAAAACCCCACACTTATGTCAAACCATAACTCCACCTTCACAATCAATATATATTAACTCCCTACTTTTTTAAGCACAATTACATTAAGTTACCACTATCAAAGAATAATTTTCATGATTATACACTTATTTTTTTTTGTTTCTTTTTCAATTCAAGTGGCTCTTACTTCTTCAAAACAATGCACCTTTCTCCTTGTTTCAATAATTCCATTCAAAAGCCAAACCAACCACCCCACACTTCAACTTTCACAAAGTTCATAACAAATTCAAGTGCTCACGAGAGGTAGAAGGTTCATATAGACGGTCAATTCAAACAAATGGGTAAGGCTTGTAATGTAGTTGCCAAGGAAACAGGATTACAGGCTCAAAAGGGTTAACTAAGATACATAATAATTAGGTGGGTAAAAGCATATAACTGGCTCAACAAAGAAATGCCTAAATCACATCCAAAACTGAATACAACTACTATTTTGCTTTGTAAACACACAGGGCAAGTTCTATACATCAAATGCAATGCACAGAATAACACAAAACCGCACACACACATGGCATATAACTCAGTCAAGATTGGATTATCAAGACATTCTAGTAAAAGCAGTTAATCAAACTTAAGATCATACAATTTAAGGTACTTATACAAGAGTCAAAAAACTGAGCCTAAGCATCACAACTAAAGAACTTACTATTCTCAAGGCATAATAAAGTCAAGAAATATTGCTTTCAATTAAACCCATAGGATAAGGTTTCCTACTATTAACAAAAATGAAAAGTAACTACACCCGGTTCAAACAACATCCTTGGAAAATAATCGCAGCACAAAGAAAATCCAAGGGGGAATCAATACACTACCTAACAAAAAAACCTCTTTTTGTATTTTTCTTTCGATTTTAATACCTCAAGAAACCCGTCGAATGATATCCATCGTCGGGAAAAATAAAAATAAAATCAATTTGTATGGTTTTTTCAATTATTTCTATCTCCAACCACTACGACTAACACATATGCATATAACATATAATTATCTCCCACCCCACACTATAAGTTGTGGCATGTCCCCATGATACACAATTAAAAAGTATAAGGTAAAGGAAACTTCCCTTAACATCTAGTCGAGATCTGAGTCGAAGTCTGGCTTCATTCCTTGTCTTCGGACTAATGCACACATACATGCCGACAGCTTCTTCTCAGCCTTTTTTGGATACACCCCACACTTATCTTTATCGCTCACTGCAGCCTTCTCTTTCGATCCCTTAACTTTCCACCCAACACTTGCAGCTGGTTTTTCTTTTTGTGCCCCTTTTTCTACATTCATCTCAAACATCACAGTTTCCTCACCCACTCTAAGCATGAGTTTTATCTCGTGTATATCTAATATAGCTCTACCCATCGCTAAGCATGGTCTTCCTAGGATGAGGGGGAACTCTTTGTTTTCCTCCATATTCACCACTATAAAATCCATAGAAAATACGAACTTATCCACCCAAACTAACACATCTTCCACTATCCCCTCGGGTATGATAGTCATTTGGTCTGCCAGCTGCAAAGATATTTGTGCAGACCTTATCTCTCCGATTTCTTTCTCTAGTTTCCTATAAATAGATAGAGTCATTAAATTAGTTGAGGAACCAGAATCACATAAACACTTGTCAAAATATATAGTTCCTAATGAGCAAGGTATAGTAAAACTCCCTGGATCTCCACACTTTTGTGGGAGTTTATTTTGCAATATCGTGCTTCAATGCTCCGTGAGCTTCACCACTACGGTCTCCTCTATGTTCCTCTTCTTCGTAAGGATCTCCTTCAAGAATTTGGCATAAGCCGGCATTTGTGAGAGCACTTCTGTGAATGGCAAATTTACTTGAACATGTTTTAGCATATCCAGAAATCTCTCAAACTGCTTGTCCAGCTTTTCTCTACTTTGCTTTTGAAGGAAAGGTAAAGCAGGCATATGCTTGCTCACTTCAGGTTCCTCCCTTCTCGAAGTTTCTTCCTTCTTTTTCTTCTCGGTTTTCATTGGGATCTTATTCTTTTTATCAACATCATTTTTCAGTTGCTTCCCACTTTCTTTTTCAAGTATCACATCATCTTGGATCGGGGTGGGATCATTCATTCAACACTTTCCCACTTCTTAAGGTCACAACATTTACAGTTTCTTTGGGATTCTTTTCTATATCAGCGGGGAGAGTACCTAGAACCCTCTCAGATAATATTGTTGCAGTCAGTCCCACTTGTCTCTCCAAGTTTTGCAAACCAGTGCCCAATTATTTGATAGCTGCTCCATGAGCGTCCAGCCTCTCATCTATCTTGATAATGAAAACCTTCATTAGATCATCTAGACCAGGATGGATAGGCTGTTGAGGCTGAAATTGCTGCCTCTCCTGATTTTGGTATGCTAGATCTCATTGTCCCTACGGTCTATAGTTATTTTGTTGCCAAGCATTTGCAGTATCTCAAGGTGAACTCCATGAAAAACCGGGGTGCCTCTGACCCATTGTATTGAAATTGTAGTTTTCCACAGCATTTACTTCCTCATTTGAGGATTGACACTCGTGAGTAGGGTGTCCACTTCCACATATATCACATGCTACATGAGGCTCATTTTGTATCGAGGCTAAGGTCAGTTTCCTTATCTCTTTGGCCATGGCATCAAGCTGTATCTGCACAGATGTGTTAGCATCAACTTGGTGAACACCAGTTGATCTTCTTCTTTCCATACTATCAGAGGGCCATTGATTCGCATCTTCAGATAACTTATCAAGAATTGTAACTATCTCCTCTGGAGTCTTCTTCATCAACGGGCCTGCAGCTGCATTGCTCAATGTTCTACACGAGGGCAGTGTCAATCCATCCCAAAAGTCCTGGAGTTGCATCCAGAGTTCAATTTCACTATGTTGACACTTTCGAACAATCTCCTTAAACCTCCATGCTTCAAAAATATTTTCAGTATCTTTCTGGTGGAAGATATGAATTTCTCTTCTAATCTTGCCCGTTTTAGCTGTGGAGAAATATTTATAAAGGGATTTTCTGGTCATCTCCTTCCAAGTTCTAATTGATCTCGTGGGCAAGCTTCGAAGCCACTGTTTTGCATCATCTTAAAGAGAAAAGGAGAATTACATTAAATACACTACGTCTTGTGACACACCATTGTATTGAAAGGTGTTCATAATATCCTCGAAGACCATTAGATGTGTATTTAGATCTTCTTTTGGCTTTTTTATGAAGACACAACAATACTAAAGAGTTTGAAGCAACCCTTGCTTAAACTCAAACTTGTTTGCTGCAATTGGGGGTGGTCTAACACTTGATAAACCTTGATTGTAGACCGGTCTAGCATAGCCGACAAATGGTCTCCCAGGCATGAGAGCAATATTTTCGAACTGGTCTACACCCAAAGGTTGATTTTGAGCAATTCTACGACCCCTCTTGTCTTCGTAGCTAATCTGTACATATCTAATAGCTGCTTCCTCAGCATCCCGTGCAGCTTGTTCTCTTCGTTGGGCTACTTTTCTCGCAGCCATATGTACATTATCATCACTGATTCCAGCCATATCTTTGGTTGAGGATTGCCCAACCTTTTGTGATTTCTTGGTGAGACTTATTTCCTTGCTCAACTGTCGCAGTTGTTTTTCCATTTCTTGCTCGTATGGTAGCACTTCCTTCATAAAACTTCGAGTCATGCACCAATCTAGACCTTAACACACGCACAGTCAAAGAACACCAAACGTAAAAAGAGAAAAATAAAAGAAAAATTCCTGAATTAACACTACAAACTATTTCAAATACTATTTATTGTCAATCCCCAGCAACGATGCCAAAATTTGACGAGCGCAAAACAACACATTAATTATGCTTGCTAGTCAAAGATAGTATAGTGTAATATCGTATCCACAGGGATTGGAGTTAAATTGTATTTTCATAGTTTCTAGCTTGATAGCTATCCAAGATGATCAACAATTGATATTTATATGATTTCTAACAAAAATTAACTAAGAGTCTGGAGTTATTGACTAATGACAATCAGAACAAAGATAGGCAAGAAAGTTATCAGTGAGAGGAAATAGGGGTTGATAGGATAGGTACAAGATAATTGTTTGGGATCTAACTCTTGATAATTCACATCAAATATTTAAGTGAGTCTCTCTAATTCACTCAATTATCAGTTCAAACGTTCGGCAAAACTCCTCTCTCGATTAAGTTTCACCATCATATGATGAACTAATTTAAGCACATGAAGATATACAAGAATGCATAGTGGATTGGGCTTTAGGAAAACCTCTTTCGATTATTCTCCTAACTATGTTTAATCAGTGATTCAACTAGCCTCTTTCGATTATTTAGAAGAATTAATGAACTCAACCAATACGATAATATAAAGATATCACAAGTTATGCCTCTCTCGATTACATGAACTAGTGAGTATAGATACAACAATTAAATCATCCGAAATGGCTCCAATACATAAAACTAGAGTTATAGTCCATAAACAATCATCAATACGCCAAATCCATCGAACGCTAAAGAGAACTACTCCATAGATATGGAGTAATGCATCACAAATATAATAAAGGTATAGGAAAACATAAATTCAAACCAAACTCGGGTCTTGAGTGAGAAGAGAATGATGAAATCCTTATAGTTTTGCTCCTGCAACTCCTCCTTGGATTCCTTATGTCTAAAGTATGTCAAAAGTGCATAAAATAACATTTTTCCAAGTATCTATACCAAGTAGGGTCGAGCCTAGATGAAATCCTCATTTCCTACCCGAAATAGGAAAACTTACAAACTTATTGCTTTTCATGCGTCGCACTGTGCGTAGCAGGGTGCATAGCATTAGTGCTTTTTTTGTCAGACCACAGAAACCCAACCTCTGAACTTTGTCAATTACTGATACTAAATTACCCCGTTGCGTCACACTAGCTGTTGCTTCTTCCTTAATTTTTGACGTCCAAAAGTGATCCTCGACCCCCGCAAACGATCCTGGCTTAATCTTTTGGGCTTCTACTCAGACTTTAAAGATCCAAATAGCTCGAATTAGTTCTACAACATCTACATAACTCGAAATCACTCCTACAAGGCATAAAACACAAAATAAGTACAAAATACTAGCAATTAAAGCTAGACACAAGTAAAGTGCAGTGAATTAGAGTGCAATAAGCGATTAAAATACGGGATTATAGACTACCATCATCGACTCTTTTATAATTACCTTAAATTGTATGATCTTAACTTTGCTTAACTGCTTTGACTAGAGTGTCGTGATAGTCCAATCCTGAATGAGTTATTCGCCATGTGTGTGTGAGGTCTTGTGTTATTCTGTGCATTGTATTTGATGTCTAGAACTTGCCCAGTGTGTTTGCAGAGCAAAATAGTAGTTTATTCAGTTTTGGAAGTGATATAGGCATTTCTTTGTTGCGCCAATGATATGTTTACCTACCTAATTATTATGTATCATAGTTAACCCATTTGAGCATGTAATCCTTTTTATTTGGCAACCGCATTACAAGCCCTACCCATTTGTTTGAATGACCACTTGAATTTGTTATGAACTTTGTAAAAGTTGAAGTGTGGGGTGGTTGGGTTGGATTTTGAGTAGACCTATTGAACTAAGGAGAAAGGTGCACTCTTTTGAAAAAGTAAAAGCCACTTGAAGTGAAAAAAATAAGAAAAAAAATAAGTGTATGATTGGTCTTTAAGAGCCAATTTAAGAACGTGAAGATATGCAAGAATGCGTAGTGGATTGGTCTTTAGGAAAACCTCTTTCGATTATTCTCCTAACTAGGTTTAATCAATAATTCAACTAACCTCTTTCGATTAATAAGAATAATTAATAAACTCATCCAACAATATAATGCAAAAATATCACAAGTTATGCCTCTCCCGATTACATGAACAAGCGAATATAGATGCAACAGTTAAATCATCCAAAAATGCTTCAATACATAAAACTAGAGTTGTAATCCACAAACAATCATCAATACACCAAATCCATCAAACCCTAAAGAGAACTACTCCATAGATATGGAGTAATTCATCACAAATATAATTAAAAGATAGGAAAACATAAATTCAATCCAAACTTGTGTCGTTAGTGAGGAAGGAAAGATGAAATCCTTGTGCTCGTGATCTTCCAATTCCTTCTTAGCCTCCCTAGGTTGAATATGTGTCAAATGTCCAGAAAATAATATTTTTCCATGTATTTATACCACGTAGGGTCGGGCCCAGACGAAATCACCTTCTCTTAGCCGAAATAGGATTTTCACTCTGTACAAATTGCACAGGCGCGCCGCAAGGGGCGACGCGCCATGCGGGGCATTAGTGGGGAAATCCAGAGAGTTGGTTATGATAGGTAGTAGGAAATTATACACGCGCAGTGCCCCACACGCCGCGGCAGTGGGGATTTCTCAGAGTACTGATTTTTCGTGAGTTTGACGTCCACATCCCTTGGGCTTTTACTTAGACTTCAAAGCTCCAAATCACACGAATTAGCTCCATAACATCTACATAACTCAGAATCACTCCTACAAGGCATAAACACACAATAAGCGCAAAACACTGTCAATTAAAGCACAAAACAAATAAATTGCAGTGAATTAGAGTGCAATAAGCGATAAAAATACGAGATTATAGCCTACCATCAACACCCCACACTTAAACCATTGCTCTTACTCAAGCAATCAAACTACACTTCATATAGACACGACCATTTTCAACAACTCTCATAACTCATCATACCAAGAATATTTAAAACAGATTGAGCACTCTAATATAACATCCTCGCCTCAAAAATTGACTCAACAGCACCATGCATAATTTATAACTCGCTCATTTACTCTAACACGGAGGTCAAGCATTACCTTTCGTTCTTGAATCAAGTTCCCTCACACAACAATAGAGAGTAGTTCCACGCATAATAGAAATGAAGAACAATTAGGAACTCAAGATAGAAAGAATTCACTCACTCTCAGAAACAACATTCATATGCCACAAAAGACGTACTATGGGCTTGCCCGTAGTGTACTAACCTCCTAATCGAGCTCATTCAGTCAAGGATCAAGTAGGACTTTAATGGGTTGTAATATAGGCTGTGGGACGGGTAGGATACATTTAGATATAAGAGTGACTACACCTCACTAAACACTTTAATACATATATATTAAAATTTTAAACCCCACACTTATGTCGAACCATAACTCCACTGTCACATCAATATACATTAACTCCCTACTTCTTTAAGCACAATCACATCAAGAGTCACCACTATCAAGGAACAGTTTGCACAATCATACACTATTTTTTTCTTTTCTTTTTCCATTCAAGCGCCTCTTACTTTTTCAATACAGTGCATCTTTCTCCTTATTTTATTAGTTCCACTCAAAAGCCAAACCAACCACCCCACACTTCAACTTTTACAAAGTTCATAACAAATTCAAGTGCTCACGAGAGGTAAAAGGTTAAAATAGATGGTCAATTCAAATAAATGGGTAAGGCTTGTAATGTGGTTGCCAAAGAAACATGATTATAGGCTCAACGAGGTTAACTAAGATACATAACAATTAGGTGGGCAAAACATATAACTAGCTCAACAAAGAAATGCCTATATCACTTTCAAGACTAAATAAAACTGTTATTTTGCTTTGCAAACGCACAGGGTAAGTTCTAGACATCAAATGTAATGCACAAAATACACAAAACCTCACACACACATGGAACATAACTCACACAAGATTAGACTATCAAGACACTCTAGTCAAAGTTGTTAAGCAAAGTTAAGATCAACCAATTTAAGATACTTATAGAAGAATCAAAATTTGAGCCTAAGCGTCACAACTAAAGCGCTCACTATTCTCAAGGCATCATAAAGTCAAGAGATATTGCCTTCAATTCAAATCATAGCACAAGGTTTTACTCCTAATAAAAACAAAAACTAATTACACCTGGTTAAAACAAAACCCTTGGAAAAGAACTGCGGTACAAAGAAGAACCAATGGGGAATTAATACGCTACCTAACAAAAGAAAATCTTTTTGTCTTCGTTATTCGACTTTAATCCCTCAAGAAACCCGTCGAATGATACCCATCGTCAAGAAAAATTAAAATCTTTTTAATTTTGTGTTTTTTTTTCAATTTTCCAACTACTACAACTAACACATATACATACAACATACAATTATCCCCCACTCCACACTTCAAGTTATGGCATGTCCCCATAACACACAATTAAAAAGCTTAAGGTAAAGGAAACTTCCCTGAATATCTAGTGAGTGTATGAGTCGAAGTCGGGATCCATTCCTCGTCTTCGAACTAATGCTCACATCCATGCAAACAGCTTCTTCTCAGCCTTCTTGGGGTACACCCCATACTTATGTTCCTCACTCAATGCATCCTTCTCTTTCACGACCTTCACTCTCCATTCAACACTTGCAGCAAATGTTTCCTTTTGTACCCCATTTCTACATTCATATCAAAATTCACCGTCTTCTCACCCATTCTAAGCATGAGTTTTCTCTCGTGTATATCCAATATTGCTCTACTCGTTGCTAAGAATGGTCTTTCTAGGATGAGGGGGACCTCCTTGTTTTACTCCATTTTCATCAGTATAAAGTCTACAGGAAATACGAACATATCTACCCGAACTAACACATCTTCCATTATCCCTTAGGGTATCAAAGTCGTTTGGTCTGCCAGTTGCAATGATATTGGCACTGACCATATCTCTCCAACTCCTTCTAAAGTTTCTTGTAAATAGATAAACGCATTAGATTAATTGAGGCACCAGAATCACATAAAGATTTATCAAAATTAATAGAGCCTAAAGAGAAAAGTATAGTAAAACTCCTTGGATCTCCACACTTTTGTGGGAGTTTGTTTTGCAATATCGCGCTGCAATGCTATGTGAACTTCACCACCGAGGTCTACTCTTTCTTCCTTTTCTTTGTAAGGATCTCCTTCAAGAATTTAGCATAAGACGATATTTGTGAGAGCATTTCTGTGAATGGCAAATTTACATGAACCTGTTTCAGCACATCCGGAAACCTCCCAAACTGCTTGTCCAGCTTTTTTCTACTTTATTTTTTAGGAAACGGTAGAGCAGGCATATGCTCGCTCTCATCATGTTCCTCCATTCTCGAAGTTTATCCCATCTTCCTTTTCTCAGTTTTCATCTAGCCCTTCTTCTTTTGATCAACATCATTCTTCAACTTCTCCCCACTTTCTTTTTCAAGCTTCACTTCTTTTTTAATCGGGGTGGGATCTTTCAACACTTGTCCACTTCTCAAGGTCACATCATTTACTATTTCTTCGGGATTCTTTTCAGCGTCAGCGAGGAGAGTTTCTGGAGCCCTCTCAGCTAATATTATTGCAATTTGTCCCACTTGCCTCTCCAGGTTTCGAAGACCAGTGCCTAATTCTTTGATAGCTGCTCCATGAGCATACAACCGCTCATCTGTTTCGATAATGAAAATCTTTTATTAGATCCTCTAGACCAGGCTGAATGGGCTGATGATGCTGAAATTGCTGCCTCTGGGGTCTAGAGTTATTTTGTTGCCAAGCATTCACAGTACCTCCAGGTTAACACCATGAAATACCGGGGTGCCTCTACCATTACATTGAAATTGTATTTCCCCACAACATTTACTTCCTCAGTTGAGGCTTGACACTTATGATTAGGGTGTCCCCTTCCACATATATCACAAGCTGCATGAGGCTCACTATGTATCGAGGCTAAGGTTAGATTTCGTATTTCTTTAGCCATAGCATCCAGTTGTACCTGCAAAGTTGTATTAGCATCAACTTGATGAACACCGGTTGATCTTCTTCTTTCAACACTCTCAGAGGGCCACTGATTAGCATCTTCAGATAACTCATCAAAAATTGTAACTATCTCCTTTGGAGTCTTCTTCATCAACGGGCCTCCAGCTACATTGCTAAATGTTTTACGTGAGGCCAGTGTCAATCAATCCCAAAAGTTCTGGAGTTGCATCCAAAGTTCAATTCCGCTATTTTGACACTTTCGAACAATCTCCTTAAACCTCTCATATGTTTCAAAAATAGTTTCAGTATCTTTCTGGCAAAAGTTATGGATTTATCTTATAAACTTGCCCATTTTAGCTTAGGAAAAATATTTATCAAGGAGTTTTCTGGTCATCTCCTCCCAAGTTCTAATTGACCCCGTAGGCAAGCTTCGATGCCACTGCTTTGTATCATCTTTAAGTGTGAAGGGGAATGCCCTTAAGTAAACGGCATCTCGTGACACACCATTGTATTGAAATGTATTCATAATCTCCTCGAAGTCCATTAGATGTGTATTTGGATCTTCGTTTGGCTTCCCTCTGAAGACACATCAATTCTGAAGGGTTTGAAGCAACCCTTGCTTCAACTCGAAATTATTATCTACAATTGGAGGTGATCTAACACTTGATAAAGCTTGATTGTAGATCTGTCTAGAATAATCGCCAAGTGGTCTCCCAAGCCCAGGAGCTGTATTTCCGAACTGGTCTGCAGCCAAGGGATGATTTTGAGAAATTCTACGACCCCTCTCTTCTTCATAGATAATCTGCACATCTCTAATAGCTGCTTCTGCAGCATCTCGTGCAGCTTGTTCTCATCGTTGGGCTGCCTCTCTTGCAGCCAAATCCACATTATCATCACTGTTTCTAGCTATAGTTTCTTTGGTTGAGGATTGCCCAACATTTTCTACCATCTCGGTAAGATGTCTCTCTTTCCTCAACTGTCGCAGTTAATTTTCTATCTCTGGCTCGTATGGTAGCACTTATTTCGCAGAAGCTCTAGTCATACACCAACCTCAACCTGTAACCTACTCACAGTTGAAGAACACCAAACGTAAAAAGGAAAAAATAAAAATATTCCTGAATTAGCACTACAAACTATTTCAAACACTATTGATTGCCAATCCCCGACAACGGTGCCAAAATTTGACGAGCTCGAAACACACACCTAAATTATGCTTGCTAATCAAATATAGTGTAGTAAAATTATCGTCTCCTCAAGGATTGGAGTTAAACAATATTTTTGTAGTTTCTAGCTTGATTGCTATCCAGGAGAATCAGCAATCAAGATTTATATGATTAGTAACTAAAATTAACTAAGAATCTAAAACTATTGACTAATGACAACTGCAACAAAGGTAAGCAAGGAGGTTATCGGTAGGAGAAAATAGGGGTTGATAGGATAGGTGTTAAATAATTGTTTGGTATCTAACTCTAGATAATTCACTTCTAATGTTTAAGTGAGTCTCTTGAATTCACTCAATTATTAGTTCAAACATTTAGCAAAAACTCCTCTCTCAATTAAGTCTTAACCTTACGAGATGAACCAATTTAAGCACGTGAAGATATGCAAGAATGCATAGTGGATTGAACTTTAGGAAAACCTCTTTCGATTATTCTCCTAACTAGGTTTAATAAATAATTCAACTAGCCTCTTTCGATTACTAAGAAGAATTAATGAACTCAACCAACAATATAATGCAAAGATATCACAAGTTCTGCCTCTCTCGATTACATGAACATGTGAATATATATGCAACAGTTAAATCATCCAAAAATGCTTCAATACATACATTTATAGTTATAATATACAAACAATCATCGATACATCAGATCCATCAAATTCTAAAGAGAACTACTCCATAGATATTGAGAAATTCATCACAAATATAATTAAAAGATAGGAAAACATAAATTCAATACAAACTCGTGTCGTGAGCGAGGAAGGAATGATGAAATCCTTGTGCTCGTGAGCTTCCAACTCCTCCTTATGCTCCTTAGGTCGAATCTGTGTCAAAATTCAAGAAAATAACATTTTCCATGTATTTATACCATGTAGGGTCGGGCATAGACGAGATCACCTTCTCCTAGCCGAAATAGGATTTTCACTCTATAAAAATTGAACAAGCGTGCCACATGGGGCGACGCGCCACACAGGGCATTAGTGGGGAAATCCAGAGAGTTGGTTCTGATAGGCAGCAGGAAATTGTACATGCGCGGCGCCCCATGCGCCGCGGCAGTGGGGATTTCTCAGAGTATAGATTTTGCTTGAGTTTTAACGTTGTCGATCCCGGATTAATTCCTTGGGCTTTTACACAGACCTCAAAGCTCCAAATCACTCGAATTTGCTCCATAACATCTACATAGCTCGGAATCACTCCTATAAGGCATAAACACACAATAAACGCAAAACATTATTAATTAAAGATCAAAATGAATACAGTACAGTGAATTACAGTGCAATAAGTGACTAAAATATGATATTATAACCTACCATCATGGAGGCTAAGGAGGGGTTAGAAGAACACAAGCACAAATATTTATTCATTCCTTCCTCACTCAAGACCCGAGTTGGGATTGAATTTATGTTTTTCTATACTTTAATTTATTTGTGATGAATTCCTCCATATCTATGGATTAGTTCCATTTAGGGTTTGATGGATTTGGTGTATTGATGATTGTTTGTGTATTATAACTCTAGTTTTATGTATTGAATCATTTTGGATGATTTAATTATTGCATATATATTCACTAGTTCATGTAATAGAGAGAGGCATAACTTTTGATATCTTTGTATTATATTGTTCGTTGAGTTCATAAATTCTTCTAAGTAATTGAAAGAGGCTAGTTCAATCATTGATTAAACATAATTAGGTGAATAATCAAAAGAGATTTTCCTAAAGACCAATCCACTACGTATTCCAGCATATCTTCACATGCTTAAATTGGTTCATCTTGTAAGGTTAAGACTTAATCGAGAGAGGAGTTTTTGCTGAACGTTTGAACTAATAATTGAGTGAATTCGAGAGACTCACTTGAATATTAGAAGTGAATTATCTAGAGTTAGATCCCGAACGATTATCTTGCACCTATCCTATCAAAACCATATCTTCTCCCATTGATAACCTTCTTTGATTATTCATTGTTTCCATTTGTCATTAGTCAATAGCTTTAGATTCTTAGTTAATTTTAGTTAAACATTTTATGAATCTCAACTTTTGATCATCTTGGATAGCAATCAATCTAGAAACTATGAGAATACTATTTAAATCCAATCCATGTGGTTACGATATTATACTATACTAAATTTGATTAGTGAGCAGAATTTAAATGTGTGTTCTGTGCTCGTCAAGCTTGATTTGAGTATGGTGATACCCGTCATATGGTTAGAGACTTACTCAGACTCAGGAGGGTTACACCTCCACAGACTACTCAGGCTTCACGGATTTATTCAGGTCCACGAACTTCTCAAGCCATAGTTGCTGCCCTAGTTGCTGCTCCACCCGCACATCTAGCTAGGGGAGGGGGACGGGCGGGTAAAGGTCTCCCTAGAAGGGGAGGCTAGGCCAAATTCTATTCTTTTTCGGGTAGGACAGAGGTAGTTCTTCAGACGCAATCATTACATGTATGGTTCCGATTTGCCATAGAGATGCATCAGTCTTATTTGATCCTGGATCCACTTATTCATATGTGTCATCTTACTTTGCTCCGTATTTTGATATGTCGTGATTCTTTAAGTTCCCCTATTTATGTGTCCATGCCTGTGGGAGATTCTATTGTTATAGAGCATGTGTATCGTTCGTGTTTAGTTGTTAATGGTGGTTTTGAGACCAGAGTCTATCTATTGTTACTTAGTATGGTAGAATTTGATGTTATCTTGGGAATGCACTGGTTGTCCCCCTATCATGCTATTCTGGATTATCACGCCAAGACGGTGGCATAGGCTATGCTAGGTTTACCATGGTGGAGTGGAGGGGTACATTATATTATTGTATTATGTTTCTAGCAGGGTTGTGTCATTTCTAAAGGCTCAGCGGATGGTTGAGAATGGGTGTGATGCTTATCTATCCTTTGTGAGAGATGTCAGTGCTGATACTCCTATCGTTGAGTCAATTCCGGTAGTAAGAGACTTCCCAGATATATTTCCAGTGGATTTTTAGGGCATGGCACCCGATAGGGATATCGATTTTGGTATTGACTTGTTGGCTGGCACTCAACCCATTTCAATTCCACCATATTGTATGGCTCCAGCAGAGTTGAAGAAGTCAAATGACTAGTTGCAAGAGTTGCTTGATAAGGGTTTCATCCGGTCTAGTATATCACCTTGGGGTGATCCGATTTTATTTGTGAAGAAGAAGGATGGTACTACGCGTATATGTATTGATTATCGGCAGTTGAACAAGGTTACAGTGAAAAACTGGTATCCGTTATCGCACATTGATGACTTATTTGATCAGCTACAGGGTGCTAGAGTGTTGTCAAAGATTAATTTGCAATAAAGATATCATCAGCTAAAGATCCGGGATCCATATATTCTGAAGATTACCTTTGGGACTCGGTAAGGTCACTACGAGTTCCTTGTGATGTCATTTAGGCTGGCCAATTCCCTAGCAGCATTTATGCACCTGATGAACAACGTATTCCAACCATATCTTGCTTCATTCGTCATTGTGTTCATTTGATGACATCTTGGTGTACTACCACACTCGGGAAGATCATGAGAAATATTTGAGGATTGTGCTCCAAACCTTTAGAGAAAAGAAGTTGTATGCAAAATTCACAAAGTGTGAATTAAAGCTTGATTCGGTGGCATTTTTGAGTATCTCTCTCAATACAGTGAGTAAAATATTTGTCTGGCTCTATAAGGCTTGGTATGTGTAACTGCTCTGCGTAGTAGGCTCTCTCATAGGCGCCCGCCCATACTAGGCTCTATATCTTGGCCATTATGGGCTCGCTCATAGGCGCCCGACCATAGTAGGCTCGGTAAATAAATTACCATCTGATCAGAGGTTGCCCAATAGGGGCCTGCCCATCGATTATAACTCGAATGGTGGTAAAACTATTGTAATACTGTATATATATATATAGAGAGACCATCTGCTCTCTTGACTGGAAGAAGACAATACTTAACCGAAAATAAAGTCCCAATAAGGGATATTACTGTATCTTATGAGACTAGGATAATGTACATAAATACGAACTTCTCTTTATACCTCGTTAGCAAACTCATATACTTACGAGATCATGCCAAAATGAAGAAAGGTTTATCACAATCTTTCCAATCACCAAGTTGATCTTGCCTTTTCGCACCTTAATCTACAGCAATGATAATAATATTATCATTAAGTTACAAAGGTACAACTATCGCACAATGAAGGACAAGCTTATTTTATATTAAAACGGACAGCATCTCTCCTATAATCCTTACTTTCTCCAAATTCAAGATAACACCAACAACACACGAACACAACAATATCAACATATATACATTATTTTCCAACTTATATACACCATAAAATACTACAAAACAGCCCAACACACCTCAATCTCTTCATACACAAAACGACCACCGTAGTAGTGTCAACAGCCCGAAAATATTACGACGAATGACCAGCCCACCACCCTGTAGTTATGTGGTGTTTCTCCACACACTTACTCCTCGAAAACACCATAAAATAGTAGTAAAACATGCAATCCAACAGCAACACAAAACAGTCCATAAAATAGTCCGCTACAAGTGAATAACTCGAACTCAAGCTTCCTATCACCGTCCTGTGAGTTCTTACACTTATAGAACGACTTTACATAAATCACCAGCAGAAAAAATGGATACAAGAGAGCAGTAAAATTACCTTATTTGTTGAATAACTCACCTCCTATCTTGGTTCTTCAAACTCAAGGTTTTACCTCCAACTAGAACTTGAATAAGAGAGAAATGCAATTAGGGTTTGTGTGTAATCTTTGGAAGGATGTTTGCAGGGGTTTAGGTCTGGTTATTGTGCCCTCTTATCAGTGTATTATATGAACGATATAGGCCTTTAAAATGTCTCTTTGGATGACCCAAACAGGCCCATTTTCGGACACTCATTTAAGCAAGTAGATGATACATCTACTTGTCACCTAGCAGCTTGCGCAGTCTCGAACAAACGCATATATCTCTCTACTCCAATGTCGTATTGACAAATGGTTTAATGCATTAGAAAATAGATTCATAGATATTCAATTTTATGGGTGGAAAACCCTGTAACGCTAAGTATATTGGGAGAAAATTGCAGTTACATTTGACCCAAATTTTAATAAAACGTATGAACGTAACATGTGATGACTTACTTTTGTTTCACAACTTGCTTGACTTCAAAACATAACACACAATGATAATACAAATAACATAGCTCATAACATAACCTCATTATTATGTTAAGCACCCTAGTCTCACCCCAAAAGTACATGTTATAACATTCCCAATTTGTTGACTTTCGACAAAACATTAGTTTCTTCAATTCCTTTAGCTTCTGAACCTTCCAACCCTCTTTATACTTGTTGTTCATGATCTTCAATATTTGTAACCTCCAAGGTAACATGACTAACTTACTTTATATACTTTCAAACATGATCTCATTTTTGGTCCTACATTAATCTTACGACGTACTTTTACGTACGAAAATATAGGGTGTAACATCATTCCCCCCTTGGGAACATTTGTCCTCGAATGTTTACTTTTAGAGACTTTGGAAATTTTTCACCAGAGTCTCCTCCGCACACTAGACTAAAACCAACCTGCACGCAGTGAGAAAACATACTATACATGCCACGCATGGCCAATGTCTATAAATAGCAACACTTGGCCTCACACAGCCGTCAATCATAAATACTGAAAGTAAAAAATAAGAGCTTACTTGATGACCTACTGGCCTGAATAGAGATGTGATGATGTATCCCATCTTGATCCATATCTTAAGTTTGAAATAGGTGGAGTTATTTAGAATTCATTTCTTCCTCCGCTTCCCACGTCATCACTTTCACATTATTGCTTCTCCATAAAACTATCACGGAGGCTACCTCCTTATTTCGAAGCTTGCGGATTTGTTGGTCTAGGATGGCAACTGGAACTTCCTCGTATGACAAGTCATCCATAATCTGTACATCATCAGTGGGCGCCACTCGGGTAGGATCAATGCACTTCCATAGCATAGATACGTGAACAACCGGATGGACAGACTCTAATTTCGAGGGCAATTCTAACTCATAAGCTACTTGGACCACTCTCCGATTATCCTATAAGGCCCAATATACTGTGGGCTAAGCTTTTCTTTCTTGCCAAACCTCATCACGCCCTTCATAGACGACATTTTTAAGAACACCTAGTCATCAACCCCAAATGCTAAGTCTCGTTGCCGCACGTCAGAATATGACTTTTGACGACTCTGGGCTGTCAACAGTCACTCCTGGATAAGCTTTACCTTCTCTACTGCCTGCTGAATCAAGTCTGGCCCATGTAACCTAGATTCTCCAACATAAAACCACCCTATAGGAGATCTGCACTTACGCCCATACAAAGTCTCGTACGAAGCTATCTGGATATTGGAGTGGTAATTGTTATTATATGCAAGCTCGATAAGAGGTAGATGTTCACCCCAACATCTTTTAAAATCCAACACACATGCTCATAACATATCCTCGAGTGTCTGAATTATGCACTCGGCTTGTCCATCAGTCTGTGGATGAAAAGCTCTGCTGAGATTCACATGAGTCCCTAGACCTCTCTGAAATGACCTCCAAAAATGTGTTGTAAACTGGGCCCCACGGTCAAATATAATAAATACTGGTACTCCGTGTAGCCGCACAATCTCCTTAATATATAACTTCGCATAATCTTCGGCTGTATATGTAGATCGGACTGGTAGGAAATGGGCTGATTTCGTGAGCCTATCGACTATCACCCATATAGAATCAAACTTACAATGAGAACGAGGAAAACCTGTGATGAAGTCCATGTTTATCGCCTCCCATTTCCACGTCGGGATCTCTATAGTATGCATTAGCCCTTCGGGCTTCTGGTACTCTACCTTCACCTACTGGCAACTAGGATACTGGGCAACAAACTCAGCAATGTTCTTCTTCATATCATTCCACCAGTACACATCCTTAATGTCATGATACATCTTCGTCGACCCAGGATGAATGGAGTACCACGAATAATATGCCTCTAACATAATCCTGTCTCGTAGCCCTGCTACATCTAGAACACACAGACGACCCCTATATCTGAGAACCCCATCTCCTTTGAGCTCAAACAACGACTTCTTCTGCTGCGAAACTCGCCCTCTCAACTCGACCAACTCTGGGTCCTTATACTGCCGTTCCTTGACTTCAACTATGAGAGATGATTTTGCTATGTTTTGGAGTACAACTCCACCATCATAAGAATCTTCTAACCGAACCCCCAAACAAGCAAATTGATGAATCTCTCTAACTAATTGTCTTTTCTTAGCCTCTTCATGTGCTAAGCTACCCATAGATCGGTGACTTAAGGCATCTGCAACAACATTAGCTTTCCCTGGATGGTAGAGAATGTTAACATAGTAATCTTTCAATAACTCTAGACATTGCCTCTATCGCAAATTCAACTCTTTATTCTTGAAGATATATTACAGGCTTTTATGGTCTGTAAATACATCAAAACTCATATAAATAATGCCGCCATATCTTAAGTGCATGGACAACCGCAACTAACTCATGGTCGTGGGTCAGATAATTCCTCTCATACTTCCTCATCTGCCTTGAAGAATACACAATTACCTTCCCATGTTGCATCATGACACATCCTAACCCGACATCTGAGGCATCACAATACACGGCATAACCCTTTGGACCCTCTGGAAGTGTTAGAACTGGCACTGAGCTCAACCTATTCTTAAACTCTTGGAAACTCCGCTCGCAAGCTTGTGTCCACTCAAACTTAGCTACTTTCTGAGTCCGCTTCGTTAATGGTGCCGAAAGGGAAGAAAAATCCTCTACAAACCTCCAGTAGTATCCTGCTAAGCATATAAAGCTATGAACCTCTGTCGGAGTGGTAGGTCTAGGACAAGATTTCACGGCCTCAATATTTTGAATGTCTACCTTTATACCTTCGTCGGATACAATATTCCCCAAGAATGCTACAGACGTCAACCAGAACTCACATTTAGAAAACTTAGCATAGAACTTATGATCACAGAGGGTTTGCAGTATCGCTCGCAGGTGGTCCGCATGCTCCTCCTCTGAACGTGAATAAACCAGAATATCATCAATAAATACTACCACGAACGGATCTAAAAATAGCCGGAATACGTATTTCATCAAGTCCATAAATATGGCGGGTGCATTCGTTAACCCGAAGGACATGACAAGGAACTCGAAGTATCCATATCGGGTCTTGAAGGCTGTCTTCATAATATCTTTCTCCCTATCTCTTACCTAGAGGTACCCCAACCTCAAATCTATCTTTGAAAAGCATCTAGCCCCCTACAACTGATCAAACAAGTCATCGATCCTTGGAAGTGGATACTTATTCTTAATGATTACCTTGTTCAGCTGCTTATAATCGATACTCATCCTCAGCGAGTCATCTTTCTTCCGCACAAATAGTAGTGGTGCACCCCAAGGTGAGATACTAGGTCTGATGAAACCTTTCTCCAGCAAATTGTTTAACTGCTCCTTCAACTCCTTTAATTCGGCATGTGCCATTCTATACGGAAGGATGGATATTGGTTGAGTTCCCGGAAGAAAATCAATGCTACTATCAATCGCTCGCTCTAGAGGAATACCCAGAAGCTCATCTGGAAACACATCCACATACTCTTTGACTACTAGAATAGACTGAAGTGTAGGTAGCTCAGCATCTGCATCTCTAACTCGCACAATATGATAAATATACCTTTTTACGATCATTTTCCTCGCCTTCTGATAGGAAATAAACCTACCTCTGGTTGTCGCTGTATTATCTACACATTCAAGGACTGGCTCACCCGAAAAAGAAAATCTAGCTGCCTTTGCTCGGCAATCAACTGGCATAGCAAGCTGCCAACCGGTCCATGCCCATGATAGCATCAAAATCCATCATATCTAGCTCAACTAGGTCAGCTTAGGTCCGACGACTACAAACTGTCACCGTGCAACCTCGATAAGCCTGTCTAGCAATAATCAGTTCTCTGACCGATATAGATACCGCAAAGACATCACTTAGTATTTCAAGCACTATACTAAATTTCCTCGCGACAAATGGGGTAATATACGATAAAGTAGATCCTGGATCGTTCAAGGCATAAGCATCATGAGAGCAAATGGTCAATATACTTGTTACAATGTCTAGTTAAGACTCCTGGTCCTGTCGATCCGCTAAAGCATAGATATAGTTCTGATTATCACCTGAATTGGAACCTCTACCTATGCCTCGACCTCTACCAGTCGAAGACTGAGACTCACGCCCTGAAGGATGCACGGACATAGATCATCCTGTTGCTGAACTCGCTGGTTGTGCCATAACCCAAAATTCTTTATTTGTGCAATCTCGCATCATATGCCCCAGACGCCCACGTGTCTAATAAGCATCAGAATCTGCTCGACATTGGCCCAAGTGTCCTCTGCCACAGATGTCACACCGCGATGGAAATGATCATGTCTTCCCTGAACCTCGTTGTCGCTGCAAACCCGATGCCCATGAGCTCTCACCTGGTCTTGACTGAGTATAGCGGTCATACCTGTAACCCTCTAGCTGAGGAGGTGGAGGCCTAGGTCACTATCCGAAGTACTGGGTCCTATAAATACCCTGCGACTGCTCTTGAGACCTGGCAAATCTCATCCTCTTATGCTGCCCTTGCTCAGTCCTCTCTGTACCCTGATGCCGACGCCTACCCCTTTCTATATACTGGGCGAATGCCTGGATCCGAGAGATATCCATACTATCCTACAATGCTGTGGTGGCATATGCCTCGATCAACTCTGGGGCCCACCTTGCTATGAACCTGTGGATCATTTCCCACATAGTAGCAACTATGGATAGTGCATATCTGGCCAATGAGTCCAATTGGAGACTATACTGTCGGGCACTCATATTGCCCTGCTTGAGGGCTAGAAACTGATTGACTCAAGCCTATTGGATCTCCCGCGGTAAGTACTGGTCAAGAAAGGCATCTGAAAAATTCACCCAAACACCTGGAGGTGCATCATGTTCCCTAGACCACTCCGATCCTTCGTACCAAAGGATGGCTATATCTCGGAGTCGAAAAGCTGCTAGCCTAATTGCCTGTTTCTCTATGGCATATATAACCCGAAAGTTCCAGTGAAGCTTCTTTATGAAATATTGCGGGTCCTCCCTCTGATCTGTCCCTGTGAACTCTGGGGGACTCAAAGCAATAAACTCTCGGACCCTTGAACTCCCAGACCCCTTAGAAGATCCTGCACTAGCTGATGCCCTAGCTTGTTGCTGGGTAGCTACCAACTGTGTCAACAAATGCACCGCACTCCTCAAGTCCTGAT
>AWOL01S0004643.1:215687-258779 GCA_000715115.1 Nicotiana otophora | reverse complement strand
TCCCCGTGAACTCTGGGGGACTCAAAGCAATAAACTCTCGGACCCTTGAACTCCCAGACCCCTTAGAAGATCCTGCACTAGCTGATGCCCTAGCTTGTTGCTGGGTAGCTACCAACTGTGTCAACAAATGCACCGCACTCCTCAAGTCCTGATTTGATGGAAGTGGGGGGGAACTAGATGTGCGGTATCCCTAGGAATCTCCTCTGGTGGTGGAGGAGCCGGTAATGGCTGAGTAGGGATCTCGCCAGGCCTCAGACTCGTCCCCATCTACTAGGGTACCATGCTGGTCCCCTCACCCACAACTGTCTCTCTCCTCTGACTAGCCGTAGTGTTCCTAGTCATCGTCCTCTGTGTATGCAAACACCAACACGTAAGTTTAACTCAAATTTCCTATAACTCAGTTCTACAGTACGATTTAGATTTGAAAAAAGGGTAACCAACTCCTAAATGCCCTATAGTTCCCTGCTTATATAATGTGGTGCACAACACATCTATAAACAAGACCTTACTAGACACGGCTTGTAGACTCTCTAGGACAGAACTGCTCTGATTCCAAGTTTTCCTCGCACCGAACTTGGGGGCGAGACCGGCACCCGATACCTTACTTAACCTAGCATACCAACTTGCGACTGAGGGACTCTGAACATACAATGTCATACTTTGGCCATGAGGCCACATTGCAAGACAATATGCGAAGGAAAATATAAAACAAAATGAAAACTAGCTTTGACTAAACATCAATATAAAGATGGGCCGACAAGGCCATCATAGCTACCACAGCTGACAAACCAACAAAATATACATACAAAGCCTACAATCCCAACATGCTGCACTAACTGACAGGATATGTCTACAAGCCTCTACTAATGGATGTACTGTGATCTGAACAGGAACCCGACCTACCCATAACATATATACATATATACACAATATGTACACAGAACCCTAGATCCGACAACTTAGAAAGACGTGGAGCTTATCGATCAAGATGAACTTGGTAACACCGATTGAGGAGGTCTACCCGTCTGTCTATCTGAACCTGCATGCATGAAATGCAGCGTCTCCATAAAAGGGACGTCAGTACGAAATAATGTACCGAGTATGTAAGACAATAAAATAACTTAAAGCTGAAAATGAACTAATAATATAATAACTGAAAGTACACTATACTAAAACCAACCTGCACGCAGCGAGAAAATATACTATACGGTGCCACACATGGGCAATGTCTATAAATAGCAACACTTGGCCTCACACGACCGTCCATCATAAATACTGAAAGTCAAAACTAAGAGCTTACCTGATGATCTACTGGCTTGAATAAAGCTGTGCTGATGTATCCCATCTCGAGCCATATCTTTAGTTTGAAATAGGTAGGGGTATAACTTCATTTCCTCTTATGCTTCCTACATCATCTCTTCCACATTCTTGCTTCTCCATAAAACTTTCACAGAGGCTACCTCCTTATTTCATAGCTTGCGGATTTGTCGGTCTAGGATGGCAACTGGAACTTCCTCGTATGACAAGTCATCCATAATCTATACATCATCAGTGGGCACCACTCGGGTAGGATCGCCAATGCACTTCCATAGCATAGATACGTGAAAAACCAGATGGACAGACTCAAATTCCAAGGGCAATTCTAACTCATAAGCTACTTGGCCCTCTGTCCAAATAATCATATAAGGCCCAATATATTGTGGTCCAAGCTTGCCTTTCTTGCCAAACCTCATCACGCCCTTCATAGGAGACACCTTTAAGAACACCTAGTCATCAATCCCAAACTCTAAGTTTCGTCACCGCACGTCAAAATATGACTTCTGATGACTCTGGGCTGTCAACAGTCACTCCTGGATAAGCTTTACCTTCTCTATGGCCTGCTAAATCAAGTCTATCCTATGTAACCCAGATTCTCCAACATCAAACCTCCCTCTAGGAGATCTGCACTTACGCCCATAGAAAGCCTCGTACGGAGCCATCTGGATACTGGAGTGGTAACTGTTATTATATGCAAACTCGATAAGAGTTAGATGTTCATCCCAACTTCTTTTAAAATCCAACACACATGCTCGTAACATATCCTCGATCGTCTAAATTGTGCGCTCGGTGTGTTCATCAGACCTCCAGAAATATGCTGTAAACTGTGCCCCACGGTCAGATATAATAAATACTGGTACTCCGTGTAGCAGCACTATCTCCTTAATATATAACTTCGCATAATCTTCGGCTGTATATGTAGATCTGACTGGTAGGAAATGGGCTGATATTGTGCGCCTATCGACTATCACCCATATAGTATCAAACTTACAATAACAACGAGGAAAACCTGCGATGAAGTCCATGTTTATAGCCTCCCATTTCCATGTCGGGATCCCTATAGTATACATTAGCCCCCCGAGCTTCTGGTGCTCTACCTTTCCTGCTGGCAACTAGGACACTTGGCGACAAACTCAGTAACGATCTTCTTCATATCGTTCCACCAGTATAAATCCTTAATGTCATGATACATATTCGTCAACCCAGGATGAATGGAGTATCACGAATAATGTACCTCTAACATAATCCTGTCTCGTAGCTTTGCTACGTCTGGAACACACAGACGACCCCTATATCGGAGAACCCCACCTCCCTTGAGCTCTACCAATGACTTCTTCTGTTGCAAAACTCGCTATCTGAACTCGACCAACACTTGGTCCTCGTACTGCCTTTCCTTGACTTCAGCTATGAGAGATAATTTTGCAATGTTTTGGAGTACAAATCCACCATCATCATAATCTATTAACCGAACCCCCAAACAAGCAAATTGATGAATCTCTTTAACTAATTGTCTTTTATTAGCCTCTACATGTGCTAAGCTACCCATAGATCGACGAATTAAGCCATCTGCTACAATAGTAGCTTTCCTTGGATGGTGGAGAATGTTAACATAGTAATCCTTCAATAACTCTAGCCATTGCCTCTGTCGCAAATTCAACTCTTTATGCTTGAAGATATATTGCAGGCTTATATGATCTGTAAAAACATCAAAACTCATATAAATAATGCCGCCACATCTTAAGTGCATGGACAACCGCAGCTAACTCATGGTCCTAGGTTGGATAATTCCTCTCATGCTTCCTTAACTACCTTGAAGCATACGCAATTACCTTCCCATGTTGCATCAGTACACATCCTAACCTGACACCTGAGGTATCACAATACACGGCATAACCCTCTGGACCCTCTGGAAGTGTTAGAACTGGCGCTGAGGTCAACCTATTATTAAACTCTTGGAAACTCCGCTCGCAAGCCTGTGTCCACTAAAACTTAGCTGCTTTTTGAGTCCGCTTCGTCAATGGTGCCGAAAGGGAAGAAAACTCCTCTACGAACCTCCGGTAGTATCCTGCTAAGCGTAGAAAGCTACGAACCTCTTTCAGAGTGGTAGGTCTAGGCCAAGATTTCACAGCCTCAATCTTATGAATGTCTACCTTTATACCTTCGTCGGAGACAATATGCCCAAAGAATGCTACAGATTTCAACCAGAACTCACATTTAGAAAATCTTAGCATACAACTTACGATCATGGAGGGTTTAGAGCATTGCTCGCAGCTGATCAGCATGCTCCTCCTTTGAACGTGAATTATCCTGAATATCATCAATAAATACTATCACGAACGGATCTAAAAATAGTCGGAATATGCTATTCATCAAGTCCATAAATATGGCAGGTGCATTCGTCAACCCAAAGGGCATAACAAGGAACTAGAAGTGGCCATATCGGATCCTGAAGGCTTTCTTCGGAATATCTTTCTCCCGAACTCTGACCTGGTGGTACCCCAACCTCAAATCTATCTTTGAAATGCATCTAGCCCCCTGCAACGGATCAAACAAGTCATCGAAACTTGGAAGTGGATACTTATTCTTAATGGTTACCTTGTTCAGCTGCCTATAATCGATACACATCCTTAGCCTACACATCCTTAGCCTATAATCGATACACATCCTTAGCTGTCTTTCTACCGCACAAACAGTACTGGTGCTCCCCAAGGTGAGATACTGAATCTGATGAAACCTTTCTCTAGCATATCGTTTAACCGCTCCTTCAACTCTTTTAATTCGGCAGGTACTATTCTATACGGAGGGATGGATTTTGGTAAATTTCCAGGAAGCAAATCGATACTAAAATCAATCTCTAGCTCTGGATGAATACCTGGAAGCTCATCTGGAAACACATCCGCATACTCTTTGACTACTAGAATAGACTGAAGTGTAGGTATCTCAGCATCTGCATCTCTAACTCGCACAATATGATAAATACACCTTTTTACAATCAGTTTCCTCGCCTTCAGATAGGAAATAAACCTATCTCTGGGTGGCACTGTATTAGCTACCCATTCGAGGACTGGCTCACCCGAAAAATGAAATTTGGCTGCCTTTGGTCGGCAATCAACTGTGGCATAGCAAGCTGGCAACCAGTCCATGCCCAAGATAGCATCAAAATTCATCATCTCTAGCGCAACTAGGTCGGCTGATTTCCGACGACTACAAACTGTCACCGTGCAACCTCGATAAGCCCATCTAGCAATAATCAGTTAACTGACCGATATAGATACCGCAAAAGGATCACTTAGTATTTTAGGAACTATACCAAACTTCCTTGCGACAAATGGGGTAATATATGATAAAGTAGATCCTGGATCTATCAAGGCATAAGCATCGTGAGAGAAAATGGTCAATATACTTGTCGCAACGTCTGGTGAAGACTCCTGATCCTGGCGACCCGCTAAAGCATAGATACGGTTCTAATTACCACCTGAACTGGAACCTCTACCTCTGCCTCGACCTCTACCAGCCGAAGACTGAGACTCGTGCCCTGAAGGATGCACGAAGGTAGATTATCCTGTTGCTGAACTCGCTGGTTTTGCCATACCTGCAAAATCTCTATTTGGGCATTCTCGCATCACATGCCTCGGATGCCTACATATATAACAAGCATCAGAACCTGCTCGACATTGTACCAAGTGTCATCTACCATAGATGTCACACCGCGATGGAAATGACCATGTCTGCCCTAAACCTCATTGTCGTTGCAAACCTGATGCCCATGAGCTCTCACCTGGTCCTGACTGAGTATAGCTGTCATACCTGTAACCCTGTAATTGAGGTGGCAGAGGCCTAGGTGGTCGTGCGAAGTACAACTGCTTATAACTACCTTGAGACTGCTCTTGAGACCTGGCAAATCTCATCCTCTTATGCTGCCCTTGCTCAGTCCTCTCCGTACCCTGTTGTCAACGCCTACCCCTTTCTATATTCTGGGTGAATGCCTGGATCTGGGAGATATCCATACTATCCTACAATACAGTGGTGGCACATGCCTCGGTCAACTGTGGGGACAACCTTGCTATAAACATATAGATCCATTCCCGCATAGTAGCAACTATGGGTGGTGCATATCTGGCCAACGAGTCAAAATGGAGACTATACTCTCGGATACTCATATTGCCCTGTTTGAGGGCTAGAAACTAATCAACTAGCGCCTGTCAGATCTCCCGCAGTAAGTACTGGTCAAGGAAGGCATCTGAAATATTTTCTTAAATAGCTGGAGGTTCATCACATCCCCTGGACCTCTCCCATCCCTTGTAGCAAATGATGGCTATATCTCGGAGCCGAAAAGCTGCTAGCCCAACTGCCTCTTTCTCCGTGGCATGCATAACCCGAAAGATCCTGTGAAGCTGATCTATAAAATCCTGTGTGTCCTCCTTCTGATCTGTCCCCGTGAACTTTGGGGGACTGAAAGCAATAAACTCTCGAACCCTTGAACTCCCAGACCCCTCAGAAGATCCTGCACTAGCTGATGTCCTAGCCTGTTGCTGGGTAGCTACCAACTGTGTCAACAAATGCACCGCACTCGTCAAGTCCTGATTTGATAGAACTGGAGGGGGAACTAGATGTGTGGTATCCCTAGGAATCTCCTCAGGTGGTGGAGGAGCCGGTAATGGCTGAGTAGGTGTCTCGCCCTAGGCCTCACTCTGGGCCCCATCTACTAGGGTACCATGCTGGTCCCCTGACCCACTGATTTGTCTCTCCTTTGACTACCCGTAGTCTTCTTAGTCATCGTCATTTGTGTATACAAACACCAATACATACGTTTAACTCAAATCTCCTATAACGCAGTTCTACAGTACGATTTAGTTTTGAAAAAAGGGTAACCAACTCCTAAATGCCCTGTAGTTCCCTACTTATATAATGTGGTGCACAACACATCTATAAACAAGACCCTACTAGGCACGACTTGTAGACTTCCTAGGACAGAAGTACTCTGATACCAAGTTTGTCAAGCCCTGAACCTAGGGGCTAGATCGACATTCGGTGCTTCACTTAACCTAGCGTACTAACTTGCGACCGAGGGACTCTGAATATACAATGTCATACTTTGGCCATGGGCCACATTGCAAGATAAATTTCGAAGCAAAATAAAAAACAGAACGGAAACTAGCTTTGACTAAACATCGATATAAAGCTAGGCCGACTAGTCTGTCATAACTACTACATCTGACGAACCAACAAAATATACATACAAAGCCTACAAGCCCAACATGCTGCACTAACTCACAGGATATGTCTACAAGCCTCTACTAATGGACGTACTGTGATCGGAACAGGGCCCCGACCTACCCATAACATATATACATATATACATAATATGTACAAAAAACTCTAGATCCGGCAACTCCAAATGACGTGGAGCTTATCGGTCAAGCTAAACTTGGGCAACACCGACTGAGGAGGTCTACCAGTCTGTCTATCTGAACCTGCACGCATGAAACGCAGCGTCCCCAAAAAAGCGACGTCAGTACGAAATAATGTACATAGTATGTAAGACAATAAAATAACTTAAAGCTGAAGCTGAACTGATAATATAATAACTGAAAGTACACTAGACTAAAACCAACATGCTCGCAGCGAGAAAACATACTATACGTGCCACACATGGCCAATGTCTATAAATATCAACACTTGGCCTCACACGACCGTCAATCATAAATACTGAAAATAAAAAATAAGACCTTACCTGATGACCTACTGGCCTGAGTAGAGCTGTGCTGATGTATCCCATCTCGAGCGATATCTTCAATTTAAAATAGGTGGGGTTTTTTAAATTTCATTTCTTCCTCCGCTTCCCATGTCATCTCTTCCACATTCTTGTTTCTCTATAAAACCTTCACGGAGGCTACCTCCTTATTTTGTCGCTTGCGGATTTGTCGGTCTAGGATGGCAACTAGAACTTTCTCGTATGACAAGTCATCCGTAATCTGTACATCATCAGTGGGCACCACTCAGGTAAGATCGCCAATGCACTTCCATAGCATATATACGTGAAAAACCGGACGCTAAAATCAATCTCTCACTTTGGAGGAATACTTGGAAGCTCATCTGGAAACACATCCGTGTACTCTTTGACTACTGGAATAGACTGAAGTGTAGGTATCTTAGTATCTGCATCTCTAACTCGCACAATATGATAAATACACCTTTTGCGATCATTTTCCTCGCCTTCAGATAGGAAATAAACCTACCTCTGGGTGTCGCTGTATTACCTACCCATTCAAGGAGTGGTTCACCCGGTAAATGAAATTTGGCTGCCTTTGCTTGGCAATCAACTGTGGCATAGAAAGCTGCCAACCAATCCATGCCTATGATAGCATCAAAATCCATCATCTCTAGCTCAACTAGGTCAGCTGAGGTCCAACTACTACAAACTGTCACCGTACAACCTTGATAGACCCATCTAGAAATAATCGGTTCTCCGACCGATGTAGATACCGCAAAAGGATCACTTAGTTTTTCAGGAACTATACCAAACTTCCTCTCGACAAATGGGGTAATATACGATAAAGTAGATCCTGGATCTATCAAGGCATAAGAATCGTGAGAGCAAATGGTCAATATACCTGTCACAACGTCTGGTGAAGACTCCTGGTCCTATCGACCCGCTAAAGCATAGATACGGTCCAGATTACCACCTGAACTGGAATCTCTACCTCTGCCTCGACCTCTACTAGCCGAAGACTGAGACTCATGCCCTGAAGGATGCACGGACTTAGATGATCCTGTTGATGAACCTGATAGTTTTGCCATAACCCTAGAATCTCTATTTGGGCAATCTCACATGATATGCCCCGAACACCCAAATGTATAACAAGCATCAGAATCTGCTCGGCATTCTACCAAGTGTCCTCTGTCACAGATAGCACACCGTGGTGGAAATGACCATGTCTGACCTGAACCTCACTATCACTGCAAACCCGATGCCCGTGAGCTCTCACCTAGTCGTGACTGAGTATAGCAGTCATACATGCAACCCTGTAACTGAGGAGGCGGAGGCCTAGGTGGTCGTCTGAAGTACTAGGGCATATAACTACCATGAGACTGCTCTTATAACCTGGTAAATCTCAGCCTCTTATGCTCCTCTTGCTCAGTCCTCTATGTACCATGCTACCGATGCCTACCCCTTTCTATATTCTGGCGAATGCCTGAATCTGTGGGATATCTATACTATCCTGTAATGCAGCGGTGGCACATGCCTTGGTAAACTCTGGGGCTAACCCTGCTATAAACTTATGGATCCTTTCCCGCATAGTAGCAACTATGGATGGTGCATCTCTAGCCAATGAGTAAAAACTTAGACTATACTCTCGGACACTCATATTGCCCTGCTTGAGGGCTAGAAACTGATCGACTCGAGCCTGTTGGATCTCCCGCGGTAAGTACTGGTCAAGGAAGGCATCTGAAAAATTCTCCAAAACAGCTTGAGGTGCATCACGTCCCCTGGACCTTTCCCATCCCTCGTACCAAAGGATGGCTATATCTCGGAGTCAAAAGCTGCTAGCCCAACTACCTATTTCTTTGTGGCATGCATAACCCAAAAGATCAGGTGAAGCTGATCTATGAAATCCTACAGGTCCTCCTTTTGATCTATCCCCGTGAACTCTGGGGGACTCAAAAAAATGAACTCTCGGACCCTTAAACTACCAGACCCCTAAGAAGATCCTGCACTAGCTGATCCCCTAGCTTGTTGCTGGGTAGCTACCAACTGTGTCAACAAATGCACCGCACTCCTCAAGTCCTGATTTGATGGAAGTGGATGTTACACCCCATGTTTATTTATATGATAGTACATCATAAGTCAATTGATGTAAGCTCAGAAATGAGATCATTTTTGAAAGTAAATATGGTAAGTTAATCATGTTACCTTGGAGGTTACATATCTTTAATATCATATATAACAAGTACCAAGAGGGTTGAAAGACTTAGAAGCTAAGCAAACTGAAGAAAATAAGTTTCGTCGAATGTCGACAATTTAAGAATGTTATAACATGCACGTTTTTGGTGATGCTAGGGTTCTTACCATGATAAGGAGGTCATTTTATGAGTTATTTTAGTTGTATGGTAGTCGTGTATTATATTTTGAAGTCAAGCGAGTTGTGGAACAAAAGTTGGCAAAGGTCATGATAAGTTACATTCATTAATATGCTGAACATCAGGTCAAATATAGCGGAGTGTTTCTCCAAATATAATTGGAATTACGAGATGATACACGTATAAAATTGAATATCTACGAGTCTAGTTTCTAACTCATTAAACCTTTTACCGATAAGACATCGGAGAAGAGATATATTTGCAGTTTTGTGAGACCGCGCAGACTGCATATGTGACAAGTAGGTGTGTCACTAAAGGTTTTTGAGCAATACATTTCGTGTTCTTTATGAGGTCTTTTTGGGATATATTATACACCAAATGGAAGGTCGTGAAATTTAGTTTCCAACACTCTTAACCATTCATTCATACGACATCCGTATAAAAAGATATAAGCGTCGGAAGATGGGCCAATGAGAGGGTGCCAAGCTAACACCTCTTTGACTTTTCCAAACATGATATACATTGGTCATAAGCCGTGTTTATATTCATTTTGACATAGAACATGACCTAAGAACATCCATAAACATATCCATAAGCTCTCTTCTAGGGTTTCAAAGGATATTAACATCTCGGGTGCGAAATCAAGAAACAATAACATTAAAACGATCCCTACGTCGTAAGTATCGCTATATTAAGAAAAAGTCTAGTTTCTTATTTAAGATATTATATATCAAGGAAGGTTGATAAATTCATTTCCTAATATTTAGAACTCACGGGACGGTGATCGGAAGTCATGAGTTTGATTTATTTCACTTTTAGTGGACTATTTTGTAGTCCACTCGTGTTGGCATATTATGCTGCTGATTTATGGAGCTTGGAAGGATGAAGAGCGTGGAGAAACGCAACATGTGGTAGGGTAGTAGGCTGGTTGCACGTCGTTGCAATTTCAGGTTAATTGATAACTTATTGATTGGGTTTGTTATGGTATATTTGGGGGTTTTGTTCTATTGAAGCTCCCGTATTGTAGTTGGGTTGTTTTTGAGTTGCTAATTATATTGTGTTTGTATCTCACCTATAGTGTGCTTGAGGGAGCAGTAAAATCAGGAGAAATGCTGACCATTTTATTTAAGAATTGAGTTATCGTTTGAGATACGTGATATACTAGCGCCATCTAAGTTGTACATTTATTTCTTTTGTTATAGGGTTGGTGCGCTAGTTACTGTAAGCTTGTTGTTGAGTTGCATTGACGACTTGAGGTATGTTAAGGCTATCCCTTCTTTCCCTTTAACATGATCCATATGATACAACGAAATGAGCAAACACGCAACTTTCACAAATGACTCTATTCTTAGAAGTACTAGGGGTGCTTATGTTCTTGATTCCCCATGTGTCCTGTTATTATATTGTCTGTTCATGGGTTTCAAAAAATATGTAGGTTGATAATGTTTATTTCATAATATTAGCCGAAGGAATATTGATCTTATGACATTTCGAGAGATCTTATTGGCTTATTTCATTTTGTATTACATTCATTTATATATGTATATTGACCCATGACCATATGGAATTATATAGGTGTATAGTATATGTATATGGGGTATGGGGAATAGTTATGGCATTATATACGCACCACCACCTGATCAGCTAGTATATGTTGATGATTTCGCCCACAGATGCCGAGATGATATAATGGGATGCCCTCAGAGGCTTGATGATGTTATGCACATATATACCTATGCATGGTATGATATTTATACACATATGCATGACATTATAAATGTTTCATAATTCACAGAGCTCTTTAGACTTACAGGTTGAGTTCCTTACTCGGTGGTGGTCCGAAGTAACTGAGGTGGCGGAGGCCTAGGTGGTCGTCCGAAGTACTATGGCATATAACTACCCTGAGACTGCTCTTAAGACCTAGTAAATATCATCCTCTTATGCTCCCCTTGCTCAGTCCTTTATGTACCCTACTGCCGATGCCTACCTCTTTCTATATTCTGGCAAATGCCTGAATCCGAGAGATATCCATACTATCCTACACATGCCTTGGGCAATTCTGGGGCCAACCCTACTATAAACCTGTGGATCCTTTCCCGCATAGTAGCAGCTATGGATGGTGCATATCTAGCCAATGAGTCAAAACATAGACTATACTCTCGGACACTCATATTGCCCTGCTTGAGGGCTAGACACTGATCGACTCGAGCCTGTCGAATCTCCCGCGGTATGTACTGGTCAAGGAAGGCATCTGAAAAATTCTCCCAAATAGCTTGAGGTGCATCACGTTCCCTGGACCTCTCCCATCCCTCGTACCAAAGGATGGCTATGTGTCGGAGTCAAAAAGCTGCTAGCCCAACTACCTCTTTCTCTGTGGCATGCATAACCCGAAAGATCATGTGAAGCTGATCTATGAAATCTTACAGGTCCTCCTTTAGATCTGTCCCCGTGAACTCTAGGGGACTCAAAACAATAAACTCTCGGACCCTTGAACTACTAGACCCCTCAGAAGATCCTGTACTAACTAATTCCCTAGCTTGTTGCTGGGTAGCTACCAACTGTGTCAACAAATGCACTGTACTCCTCAAGTCCTGATTTGATGGAAGTGGATGTTACACCCCGTATTTTCGTATGTGAGAGTACATCATAATTCAATTGATGTATGCTCAGAAATGTGATCATTTTTGAAAGTACATATGGTAATTTAATCATGTTACCTTGGAGGTTACATATCTTTAAGATCATAGATAACAAGTACCAAGATGCTTGAAAGACTTAGAAGCTAAGCAAACTGAAGAAAATAAGTTTCCTCGAATGTCGACAAATTGGGAATGTTATAACATGTACTTTTGGGGTGATACTAGGGTTCTTACCATGATAAGGAGGTCATTTTATGAGTTATTGTAGTCGTATGATAGTCGTGTATTACATTTTGAAGTCAAGCAAGTTGTGGAACAAAAGTTGGCAAATGTCATGACAAGTTACATTCATAAATATACTGAAATTCAGGTCAAATATAGCGGAGTGTTTCTCCCAATATAATTGGAATTACGGGATGATCCACATATCAAATTGAATATCTACAAGTCTATATTCTATCTCATTAAACCGTTTGTAGATACGAAATCGGAGTAGAGAGATATTTGCGGTTTTGTGAGACTGCACAGACTGTATAAGTGACAAGTAGGTGTGTCACTAAAGCTTTTTGAGAAATACATTTCGTGTGCTATATGAGGTCCTTTTGGGATATATTATATACAAAATTGAATTTCGTGGAATTTAGTTTCCAATGCTCTTAACCGTTCGTTCATTCGACATCTGGACACAAAGATATAAGCGTCGGCAGATGGGCCAATGAGAGGATGCCAAGCTAGCACCTCTTTGACTTTTCCAAACTTGATATATATAGGTCTTAAACAGTGTTTATCTTCATTTTGCCACAGAACACGACCTGAGAATATCCATAAACATATCCATAAGCTCTCTTCTAGGATTTCAAAGGATATTAACATTCCGGGTATGAAATCAAGATGCGATAATATTAGAACGATCCCTACGACGTAAGTATCGCTATATCGCCTCTCCTTTTCTTTGTAGTTTGTGTTTTGGAAGGTACTTAATAGTTAGGAAAACGTCTAATTTCTGTATTTAAGCTATTATATATCAAGGAAGGTTGATAAATTCATTTCCTAATATTTAGAACTCACGGGACGGTGATCGGAAACCGTGAGTTTTGTTTATTTCACTTTTAGTGGACTGTTTTCTAGTCCACTCATGTTGACCTATTATGCTGCTGATTTATGGAGTTCGGAAGGATGAAGGGCGTGGAGAAATGCAAGATGTGGTAGGGTAGTAGGGTGGTCGCTCGTCGTTGCAATTTCAGGTTAATTAATAACTTATTGATTGGGTGTGTTATGGTATATTTGGGGGTTTTTGTTGTATTGAAGGTCCCGAATTGTAGTCGGGTTGTTTTTTAGTTGCTAATTGTATTGTGTTTGTATCTCACCTATAGTAGGCTTGAGGGAGCAGTAAAATCAGAGGAAATGCTGTCCGTCTTATTTCAGAATCGAGTTATCGTTTGAGATACGTGATATACTAGCGCCATCTAAGTTGTACATGTATTTCTTTTGTTATAGGTTTGGCGCGCTAGTTTCCATAAGCTTGTTGTTGAGTTGCATTGATGAATTGAGGTATGTTAAGTCTATCCCTTCTTTCCTTTTGATATGATCCATATGATACAACGAAATGAGCAAACACGCAACTTTCACAAATGACTCTATTCTTTGAAGTACTAGGGGGTGCCTATGTTCTTGATTCCTTGTGTGTCCTATTATTATATCGTCTGTTCATGGATTTCAGAAAATACGTAGGTTGATAAAGTTTTTTTTCATGATATTAACCAAAGGCATATTGATCTCATGACATTCCGAGAGATCTTATTAACTTACTTTATTTTGTATTGCATTCATTTATACATGTATATTAACCCATGACCATATGGCGTTATATACGCATATAGTATATGTATATGAGGTATGCGTGAAGGCTATGGCGTTATATACGTACCACTACCTGATCAGCTGGAATACGTTGATGATTTCGCCCATAGAGGCTGAGATGATATGATGGGATGCCCTCAGAGGCTTGATGATGTTATGTACGCATATACCTATGCAAGGTATGACTTTTATACGCATATGCAAGACATTATAAATGTTTCATGATTCACAGAGCTATTCAGACTTATAGGTTGAGTTCTTTATTAAATGTTTCTTTCATGTCTTTTCTATACCGCTTTCATGCCTTACATACTCAATATTTTATTTGTACTGACGCCCCTTTTGCATGGGGACACTGCATTGTATACCAGTAGATCCCGATAGACAAGTTGAAAGTCCTCCTAGTAGGCTATCAGCTCAGCGGAAGGTGTTGGTGCACACTTGCTCCGGAGTTGCCTATTTGGTCAATATGATTTGGGCATGTATTGATTGGTATGTCGGGGCCCTGTCCTGACCTTTATGATGCTTATGTATTCTTAGAAGCTTGTAGACAGATGTCATGTGTATGGATACTTGTATGGCCTTGTTGGCCTATATTTTGAGTATACAAATGATCATGTCGGCCTTAGAGGCCTGTATATCACATGTATACGTTTCTATATCATGTTGGGTCATCCTATGTCTAATATTACCTTATGTTTTATTCCCGTTATCTCATGACGACCCTTTGGCTCACTTACCCATGACGGTATGATAAGAAAGATATGTTACGTTGGTACTCGGTTATGTAAGGCACCGTGTGCCCGTCGCAGCCCTGCAACTTGGGTCGTGACAGTGGAGGGGGAACTGGATGTGCGGTATCCCTATGAATCTCCTCATGTGGTGGATGACCCGATAATGGCTGAGTAGGGGTCTCGCCCTAGGCCTCAGACTAGGCCCCATCTACTGCGGCACCCTGCTGGTCCCCTCACCCACTGCTATGTCTCTCCTATGCCTAGCCGTAGTCTTCCTAGTAATCGTCCTCGGTGTATGCAAACACCAACACGTAAGTTTAACTCAAATTTCCTATAACTCAGTTCTACAGTACAATTTAGATTTGAAGAAGGGTAACCAAATCCTAAATGCCCTGTAGTTCCCTGCTTATATAATGTGGTGCATAACACATCTATAAACAAGACCCTAGTAGACACGTCTTATAGACTCCCTAGGATAGAACTGCTCTGATACCAAGTTTGTTACGCCCCGAACTTGGGAGTGAGACCGGCACCCGGTGCCTCACTTAACCTAGCGTACCAACTTGCGACTGAAGGACTCTGAACATACAATGTCATACTTTGTCCATGGGGCCACATTGCAAGACAATTTGCGAAGCAAAATATAAAACAGAACAGAAACTAGATTTGACTAAACATCAATATAAAGCTGGGCCGATAAGGCCGTCATAACTACTACAACTGACAATCCAATAAAATATACTTACAAAGCCTATAAGCCCAACATGCTGCACTAACTGACAGGATATATCTACAAGCCTCTACTGATGGATGTACTCTGATCGGAACAGGGCCCCGAACTACCCATAACATATATACATATATACACAATATGTACACAAAACCCTAGATCCGGCAACTCTAAAGGACGTGGAGCTTACCGATCAAGCTGAACTCGGGCAACACCTACTGAGGAGGTTTACCCATCTGTCTATCTGAACCTGCACGAATGAAGTGCAGTGTCCCTAGAAAAGGGACGTTAGTACGAAATAATGTACCGAGTATGTAAGACAATAAAATAACTTAAAGCTAAAACTAAACTTATAATATAATAACTGAAAGTAACTGGGAGTCAAAGATGATATGGAGATATACTTACATGCTGATACTGACTCAACTTTCTCAATATAGTAAGTAAAATAAATGTTCGGCCCTATAAGGCTCGGTATGTGTAACTGCTCGGCCATAGTATGATCGCTAATTGGCGCTCGGCCATACTAGGCTAGGTATTTAGGCCATTCTAGGCTCGCTCATATGCGCTCGGCCACAGTAGGCTCGGTAAATAAATTACCATCTGATCTGAGGTTGCCCAATAGGGTCCTGCCCATCAAATATAGCTCGATGGTGGAAAACATACTGTAATACTATATATATATATATAGAAATCCTCTGCTCTATTGACTGGAATAATACAATACTTAACCGAATATAAAGTCCCGATGAGGGAGAATACTGTAACTTATGAGACTAGGATAATGTACATAAGTTCAGGAATACGAACTTCTCTTTTTGCCTCGTTATGAAACTCATGTAGTTACGTGATCATGCCAAAATGAAGAAAGGTATTGCCTTAACATACCTTATCACAATCTTTCCAATCACCAAGTTGAACTCGCCTCTTTGCACCTTAATCTACAACAATGATAATAATATTATCATTAAGTTATGAAAGGTACAACTATCGCACAACGAACGACAAGCTTATTTCGTATTAAAACGGACAACATCTCTCCTACAATCCTTACTTCCTCCAAATTCAAGATACTACCGACAACACAAGAACACAACAATATCAACATATATACATTATTTTTTCAACCTTATATACACCACAAAATACTACAAAATATCCCAACACACCCCAGTCTCTTCATACACAAAACGACCACCGTAGTAGTGTCAAACAACCCAAATATATTACGACGAACGACCAGCCCACCACCCTGCATTTATGTGGTATTTCTCCACACCCTTCCTCCTCAAAATCGCTATACAACAGTAGTAAAACACACAATCCAATAGCAACACAAAACAATCTGCTACAAGTAAATAACTCAAACTCACGGCTTCCTATCACCATCCCGTGAGTTCTTACACTTATAAAACGACTTTCCATACATCTCCAGCAGAATGACCAAGTTTGACTTTTTAGTATTCGATATCGGATCAGAGTTTTGATGATTCTGTTAGGCCCGGATGATGATTTTAGACTTGGGCATATGCCCGGATTTGCATTTGGATATTTCAAGAAGGATTCGACGCTAATTAGAGAAAGTTGGAAATTTGAAGGTTTGAAAAGTTCATAAGTTTGACCAGGAGTTGACTTTGATGATATCGGATTCAGATTGTAATTTTATGGAATTATAATAGCTTTATTATGTCATTTGGGGCTTATATGCAAAATTTGAGTTCATTCAGAGTTGATTTGATGTGTTTCAGCACAAGATTTAGAAGTTGAAAATTTAAAGTTCTTTAAGTTTGAATTGATGTGCGAATCATCGTTTCAATCTTGTTATGCATTATTTGAGGCCTCAAGTAAGTCTGTATCATGTTATAGGACTTGTTGGTATATTCAGACGGGGTCCCAAGTAGCTCGGGTGAGTTCGGACGAGGTTCAGATCGTTTCGAATTATTATGCTAAGGCTGGTTTGGCAGATTATGGTAGGACCGCACCTGCGATGGGTTTGGTTGCAGGTGCGTGACCGCAGGCACAAAGGGAGCATCATAGAAGTAGTTTGGTTAGACTGTCGCTGGGTCGCAAAAGTTATACATTTTTGCGCAGAAGCGAAACTATGGATCGCAGAAGCGAAGGCAAGCGCAGAAGCATAAGCCTTGTTCGCACATGCGTTTGCATAGAAGCGGCAACGTTCCACATGTGCGATGGTCTGATTATCAGTGCTCTTCCATAGGAGCATGAATTTTGTCACAAAAGCGACGCCGCAGAAGCGACCCTTGCGTCGCAAAAGCGAAAATCACTGGGCAGAAGCTATATTTTCGAGGGTTGGTCTTTTTATTCTCGGTTTGGGCGACTTTGAGGAGGAATTTCATCACAAGGATTGGGGTAAGTGTTTTATACTCGGTTATGATTATATTTCATGATTCTATCTTCATTTTGTTAATTGTATTATAAAATTTTAAAGTGAAATTGGGGTTTTAGCCTAAAGTTTTATAAAGTGAGTTTTTGAGTTTTGAACATCGATTCAGAGTTATTTGGGTGAAACAAGTATGGTTGGACTCGTAATTGAATGGATTTTCAGAATCTTTAAGTTTCGTCGTTTTTCTTGGCCAGGGCCCGGGTTGGACTTTTGGGATTGATTTTAGGCTTTTGATTTAAGATTCGACTTTTATCGATTGGGTTTGTTTCTTTGGTGTTAATTTATGTATTTGGGTTGCTTTTGGCTTGTTTCGAGTTGTTCGACGGTCAGTACACGCGGGAGGGCATTTTTGGAGCATCGCTTGGCTTGTTCGGTATTGGATTTGGATTTTTCGAGGTAAGTAACACTTCTAAACTTGGTGTTGAGGGTATAAAACCCCGAATTAGGTGCTATGTGATTGATGTTGAGGTGCCGTGCATGCTAGGTGACAGACATGTGGACATGCACCGTGTAAATTATGATTTAGTCGATTCCATGGAACTATGTAGCTATTTTATCTGAACATTTTTACTGTACTCTATGTGTTAGAGAACTTGGGCTGTAATTCATGCTAGTAATCATGTTTAGGTTGTACGCTGGTACTATTGGGATCCACAGTGATCGTTCTTTGCTGTTGAGTTATTTTCTTAATTGCAAGTATGTTCTCAGTCGCATTCAGCATTTCATATCATATCTCTGTCTCTATTATTGTATATTGTCACATCTCGTATCATTGATTTGGGATACTTAGCATGAGTGTTATGAGACCGAGAGATTGGAGAGATTGATGACTGAGTGAGGCCAAGAGCCTGTTGTGAGTAATATTTATGGGATCGGGTTGTACGTTGCAGCATGCTTTATTGATTCATGCCAGGATTTGGCTTAATATAGCACTTGGGCTGGATCGGCCCCTTCGGAGTCTGCACATCCACAGTGGGCGCAATTGATAGCAATCATTTGCATTGGGTTGGATCTGCCTTGGTTTATTTGCATTTCGATTTATTTGCATTGGGCTGGATTTGCCCTAAATATTTATATTGAGGGATGGATCTTCCCTGGGCTGGACCTGCCCCGTATAGTACTAGGTGATTGAGTACTCTGAGAGTGGAGTACGTGAGTTCATCACTGAGATGCATAGCATTTAACATACGTACTTGAAATACATGTATAGAGATGCATTTCCTCCTGCTACCTGGTTTTTGGTGACATTCATGATTTCACTTGTATATTGACATGTAGGCATAGAGATGTAATTTCCTCATGCTATCTGAAAATGAAATATCTTATTTGATGTTGAAAGGTTTTTGGGAAGAATCATAGTTTTCAAACATACCTATATATTTTTAGAGTTTTCGGTGAAAGATTTGGGATCTACTGTTATACTTGAAAAGCATGCCTATTTTCTATAGCTGTGAAGGAGTTGAGTTATTCTTGTACCATCTCTATTATACTGTTATGAACTGTTACTGGTTATTAGAGTTGGACTCCGACCCTTGTCCCAGCTCGTCACTACTTTCAACCTAAGGTTAAGTTTGTTACTTATTGAGTACATGGGGTCGGTTGTACTCATACTACACTTCTGTACTTTGCGTGCAGATGTTGGATGCTAATGTTTCTATGTTGGATGCTGCCTCTTGTTCATGGTAGTTTTAGACTTATGAAAATCTGCTTTTTTGTACATTCGAACCGATGATGTATTTATTTCATACTAACTTTGTAAACTCTAAATCTTAGAAGCTCATGATTTGTACTACCAGTCTTGGGGAGTTGTATAAAATTTAGTTATCTCATCTTTGATTCACATCAATGTTATTATATTATGTTATTTTGTTAATTGTCTCACCTAGCGGGTTGGGTTAGGTGTCATCATGACGGTTTGGATTTTGGGTCGTGACAAGTTGGTATCAGAGCTCTAGGTTCATAGGTTCTACATGTCATGAGCAAGTGTCTAGTAGAGTCTTGCAGATCAGTATGAAGACGTCCACACCTATCTTCGAGAGGCTACATGTCTTTAAGAATAAATTTTCCATTTTTCTTTCCTTATCATACGACATTGATTCAGCTTTAAGCGTAACTCTTTGAATTCCTTCCACACATTTATATGCGCATGTGAGCGCCAGGTATCAGCTGTGCATCGACGGCTTGTGGATCCCATGGATGAGGTGCGAGTTTTATTTTCTGTATGTTGGTGACGGGCCAGTCTAGAGGATTTGAGGCCGGGTTATGACAGTATCTTGAGCACGAAGATTTCAGGTGTGTGAGCACGTGCTTTTGGGACTTATATGTCCGATAGTGGCCATATGAGTAGAGTTTGTGACTCGATGAGTGGTTGGATGGCTATATGATGAGCATGATGTGACTGCGGGATGTGTTCAGATGGATTGAATGTAACGAGAATAGTTTGCTTGAGATGTAAAATGGACTATTGGGTGCTAGATTGTTGTTTTGATGTGACATATAGTCTCGAGTTGTGAGTGTGTTGAAAGATTTTTCATGTTGTTTAATTGTGGAACGAAGTGTATTTTTCTGTCTTATTGTGAGTCAAACTCAGTAAGATTAAGTGATGGCATAGTAATCGTGGCTGCGAAAGGGTATAGCAAGATGTCAATTTGAGGCTAATCAGGTGGGTTATAACCTGCTGGGTAATCTACAGATGTGTGATCCTTATAATGTTGTGTGGAGAGTTTCCTTTTTACCAGCAGGGTATATTTGTTGAAATTTGAATTTGAATTTGGTTGAGAACGTTGACTTGATCGTCATGTTGATGTATGTGAGCTTAGTAGATGATTTGAGGTGCTATATGGTTTGTGTTATGTGAGCTTATAAAGGGTTAGCTGAATCTCCCTACGATATTATGCCAGTAATAGAGTATGGATATGATGAGTTATCAGATGTTCTATTCTATGGCATTGAGCTAAGTGGGAAGTCTGCTATCGTCAATTTGATTGAATGGGTACGTGTTGTATTGGGTTGGTCTGAGGCATACTTGTGGATCGGTTATGACTTAAAGAGGTTGGTTTTTAGGATGCCTCGAGGAAGGGAATTTCAGAATACGGTTTATATTGCACATTATGAGTATATGTAAATCATGGAGTCACTGAGTTGTTACGTGTGAAGGATGTAGAGTGCATGGAGTATGAATTTGATCTGTTGTGTCAAGGCAGGGTTACTTCCTTGGGTGTTGTTGTGCTAATGGGGCACATGCCGTTTAGCCAGTTTAGGCGGCACAATTGAGATTTGAGCAGAATGGATGACTCTCGAGAAAGGTCTAATGGATTCAAGATTTATATTTCGCAATTGGGAATTCTTCAGTTTTGTATATGGCTAAAATCTGAGATTTACATTGGATGGTGTCGATACTATCACTGTTTCTATGTCATTATGGATTTTATATTTCGGCATCAGAAAGGTGGAGGAAACGGATTCAGATTCACTGAAGGTCTCTTCAGAGTGGGTGTCTCGAGTGTGGTACTTTTGGGGTGCTGGAGAGGGAATACAACGGATTATGGGCCTTGGTGCGGCGAGGTTTTATGCTAGGATCTCTTGCGGTGAGCGTTCGGTGAGGATCGTGGTATTCTAACAAGGAGAAGTGTCAGCTTGAGGGGAATTCGCAAGGAACTCGGAGAAATAGGATAACTTGGTAGCAGGCTGGATCAGCACGGCAATGGGTGTGATTGGTTCTTTGGTGTACTTATGATGTGGTGAGTCTCTATAGGTTTTTCGTGGCAAATGGCGACCTGTGTGGCATGGTTGAGTTAGAGAGATTCGGTTCTGATAGCTGGGTTATGTGCAAATGGATTTCAAAGTGTTCTCAATGGTTTCTACCACGGTTCGATGTGTATATTTCATGTTGGCGTGAAGAACATGTTGCGTATTGTGATTTTCTCTTGGAGGAGATCAAATGGAAGGTTTTTGACTGATCGGGTATGTATTCTACTTGTGACTTAGAGTCGATTATGAGGTTCTCATATATTTCATATGATGGCATGATAGATGCGGTGTGTTGTGTGGGATTGAGATTTGCATGTGCAAGGTCACGTTTCCTATTTGGAAGGGAAGGTCTTGAATATTGGACAGCATGGGCAGTTTCATATATTTAAATGAGTGTTATAACTACTTGGTAATTCCTGAGAAGGGTGCGCATTTCATAAGGCGCACTGTGTGTTGACTTACGGATGCTTCATTTGTATTGCGGTACTCGCCTGGTTGATCAACAGCTGATATTCAGATTTTGCTATGTGCCACGGAAGAATTATGGAAGTATTCCTCGTGGGATGATCGTGTATGGGAGATGTGTTAGACATTCAGGCGGTGGAGTTGGGAGCATATATGGTGATTCATGTGTTCTATAAACTTGGAGACTGGGAGTTCTCAGAAGCATATTGTTTCGTGGTTGTGGACTGTGAAGTTGTGGCCCAAGCTAGCCAGATGATAGTATGTGTTATGATTTAGTCATTGTAGACTTTTGGAGGGTTATTTATCTATTTGTCGGTGACCAGAGTTGATTTGGGGTCCATTGGTATGCCCAATGAGAATGTGTATTCTACACCCAGTCGGATTGGTTGACTTTGTACTGCTATTGTTGAGGGATGTGCCATTCGATCATAGTTAAGCGTATTCGTGTTCTAATATGTTCTATGAGTTACCCTTCTATGCTACGAGGGGTTTTGATTTATTGGTTATAAGCACATATGGTTCGGTTCTGTTTGGGTCTTGTAGCAGGATTTAAGCGAGATTGTTATTGGGGTGTCGAATGGTTGGTTGCGCCTTGGTTATGTTCTCTCCGGACTGTGGTATATTGTGCTATTTTCTTCTCTATGGTTATGTTCATACACTTCGTGTATTTGATGTTGAATTGCGTGTAGTTCTTGATTTTGAGCATGGTGGCTTGAGGTATTTCATACAGACCAATGTTTGGATGGGTTCACGCATTGCAGCGAAGCTATGCTGGGATATGATCTTTTGTGTTAGATTCGTATGTTTTGGTTCTACTATGTATGATGGGCTCATAGCATTGCGATTGTGGTGGTACTTGTTGAGTTTGCGGGGCGGTTCTCTCATTTGAGTCATTTTTTGTTTTGGGCACATTGGAGTTATTGCTTTTTGTCACGACCCAAAATCCCACCACAGGTGTCGTGATGGCACTTAATCTTTCAGACTAGGTAAGACGATTACAATTATATTTCGATCCTTTTAAAAAAATATATAATTTAATACAAGTGTCGAAACCAAAAACGGAAACAAATATAATAACCTCCCAAGACAGGTAATACTGACTCACGAATGCTAACTGAATACATGCAGTAATCTCGAGGATCGAATATATGATACTGTTCAAATAAGAGTTGACAATACAATAAAATGGAAAGACTCCAAGGGACTGCGACGACCAAGCAGCTCTACCTTGAATCCTTGTGATCAACACACTAACTCTACCCGAGTTTGATATCTCCAATACCCGGTTCTGTAGAAAAATGTGCAAATGTGTAGTATGAGTATACCACGGTCCGTATCGAGTAAGTATCAAGACTAACCTCAGTAGAGTAGTGACGAGGTACAGTCAAGACACTCACTAGTCAAATAACCTGTGCAATATAGTAGTATACAATAGTACTGGAAAATAACTAGCAATGATAGCAACAAAAATAACCAGTGATATAAACAACAAGGCAACAAGAACACCATAATTATTACTCAAACGAATAAGGAACACAAGTACAACTAATTAATCAAGTCCTTCAAATATAAATCATTCACATATGATTCTTTCGAATAAATACCTTTCAAATATACTTCTTTCAATAAATATCTTTCGAATATAATTCTTTCAAATAAATATCTTTCGAATATAATTCTTTCAAATAAAAGCATCATGTGACACCTCATTTCATAATCAAAAACATTTCGGGTCTCATCACGCTTTCATATTTCCACCACATCTGCACAGACGGTTTACGTGCCAATAATAAAATCATCATATTTTCCCGGCGCCTCGTGCCCATATTTCGTTCATAACCGCACGTAAAATGCACGTGCCAATAATAAAATCATCATATTTTTCCGGCACCTCGTGCTCACATCTCATACCACATCTGCACGGACAGTTCACATGCCAATAATATAAACCATTCGGCAATAGCCACATGCTCACAATTTCAACATGAATCAGACTATTATCAAGTTTACCGAAGCAATAGGAGAAGTTGCACAATAGATAAAAATAAACACAAGGAAAATCACAACATCACATAAAAATCACCAACACAATAATCCCACATCATCACGTATCATCCCTGACAATAGCCACCCTTATCTCTCCTATAGCCACCCGTATCACTCCATAATAATAGCCACCCTTATCCCTCCGCCCTGACAATATCAATACCCACCCTTATCACTCCTATAGCCACCCTTATATTTCCTATAGCCACCCTTATATTTCCTATAGCCACCCTTATCTCTCCTTATAATAGCCTCCCTTATCTCTTCTCCCAGATAATAACCCAACACACATAACAATAATGATATCCACCCTTATGTCCGCATATTATCCACAGTGAAATGCCACCCTTATACCAATATAATATCAACAGTGGAATGCCACCCTTATGTCCTCATAATAATAACTCAAATCACACAACAATTTACACAGAATATTATCACAACAATACAATACAACAATTCATATCACAATTTTCCCGTAGGCCACGACCAACTCCAAAGATACAACAAAATTAATTAATTTCACTGCAAATAGCCCAAGGCTCCACACAACGTATATGAAAACTCAAAAACAACAACAAGGATGGAAAAGTAACGCCTTCTTTAATCCAAGTTTTTGATAAATATATTAATGCATCAATTTAAATTTATTTAAATAATTAGTTGCAGATAAGGAATCCATAATAAAATTATTTCCAAGAAATATCAACCCAACTAGCAACGGAATTTCACATAAGAATCAAAGTGGCAAGCACACCAACTTATCATTAAAAAACAACCTCGGCAAACAATAAATGAGGCATGACAAATAAATGATTTATTAAGTGCCAACAATTTTCAATTTAATACATAAGCGCGTCTACGAATTGTAACCGATATAATTTTCACATATAAACTAAGAACGTACTTGTCACCTCGCATACATGGTGTTCAATTACAAAATTTTTACATAAGACTCAATGCTTAAGGGGTAATTCCCCCACTCAAGGTTAGGAAAGATACTTCCATTTTGAAGTTATACTGATATTCCAAAATAACTTTCTTGCTTGAATTGACATCCGGACATCTCAAATCTATCCAAATTAATTGTATACCTTCATTAAAATTCATTGGAAATAATTCCGGATAATAAATGTCGACTTAAAACTTTACATTAAAAAGTCACCCAAACGTCAACGTGAGGTCTTCCTCTCGGAACCCGACAGAATTTTTATGAAATCCGAACGCCCATTCTAATACGAATTCAACTATACCAATTTTATCGAATTCCAATACCAAATCGTCCTCCAAATCTTAAATTTCTAATTTTGAAGAGTTTTACAAAAATCCCAATTTCCTCCATTAAAACTCAAATTAAACAATGAATATAACCATGGATTTATGAAATATAATCATTTTTGGATATAGAACAGTTACCCCAGTCGAAGTCATGAAGAAATCCTCAAAATCGCCCAAGAACCGAGCTCCAAAAGTCTAAATCGAAAATGAAGCAATTTCTTGAAGATCTAAGGATTTCATGGTTGATTGAGTTAGTTCTAGAGTGGAAAATAATAGAATGAAATACCAAATGAGTAGGTATTACTCACCTTGGAGATGAGGGGAGTTGGAGGTTTTGAGAGAGTGGAGGAAACCCCTAAAATTTGGCCAAGAGGAAGGGAAAATAATGAACCCTGAAGTGAGTATATAATATTTCGAGCGCCACAGGTGGCGTGGAATTCTACGCCCTGTTTCCAGAACCTCAAAATTCCCAGCGCCAGGGCTAGCACCCCATGCTACCCTGGGCGCTGCTGACGGTAAATCTTTTCTATTTTGCCCGGGTCAAGGTTATTGCGGCAACCACCACTTTCACACAAGATTTATTCATGAATTTCCATGAGGTACGAAACCTAAAAATCACAAATCACGCATCGATTCAAGCCTAAGAAACTTATGAACATCTGAAATTCCAAATTCTACATTCGATGCCGAAACCTAACAAATCAATCCGGAATGACTTCAAATTTTGCACACGAGTCATAAATGTCATAATGGAGATGCTCCAATTTACGGAATCAATATCCGACTTCTTTATCAACCAATCAACTTACAGTCAAATTTATGAATATTTCAAGAACTTCATTTACCAACGTTTCGCCGAAATGTGCCGAATTGTCCTACGGACTTCCAAATCCGGACATATGCTTAAGTCTGAAATAACCATACGAAGCTATTGACATCATCACAATTCCATTTCAAAGTCGTTTGCTCAAAAGTCAAACTCCGGTCAACTCTTTTGATTTAAGCTTAAAAAATAAGAATTGTTCTTTTAATTTAATTTCGAATCTTTCAAAAACTAAATTTGACCACACACACGGGTCATAATACATATTATAAAGTTGCTCGGGACTTTAAGTCACTAAACAGAACGTTAATTCTCAAAATGATAAGTCGCGTCGTTATACTTATTGGTGCACGGATTGCACGGGTTATGATTCTAGGTAGCATTGGTATGGCATGTCAATAGGATAGATGGGCTTGATAAAGTAAGTTCATTGTACCTGGAATATGTGCTATCGTATTTGCTTGCGGTATATTTGAAGGGATGATGTCGCTGACCGGCTTAGAAATTGACTATAGTTCTTGTCGAAGGTGAGGGAGCTCCATGGCTTGTTGATCTGATAAGTGGTTATGAGTTTTTGCATGTCTCTTCCATCATTGGCAATGTACTACGGTTTCTAGAATGAGGTTTTGTTTGATACAAGGTTTATTACCGGTACCGGGTTTGCTTCAAGTAGTTATTATGGTCGGAATTATTGCTATAAGTATTTGAGTTATGTAGTATTTCATGTGATTGAATCTTGGGTTATGGTTATGGCTTGATAAAGCTTGTTCATACTTATACAATGTGTATATGCGAGATTCAGATCTTATAGGAAATTCCGGATGTTGGGAATTGGATTCTATGGTTTACGGGCTAAGGTTGAAGTAATGATCTTCAGTTATGTTGCGTTGACAGGCCTATATGGAATAGGGTGACGTGGGATCACCCCCGGGTATGTGCATGGTAAGGTTACACGGCGATTTGATGGCCTTGGGATGACTCTTGGCACGTTCGAGGACGAACGTATGTTTAAGTGGGGGAGGATGTAACGCCCCGATCGGTCCTTTTGAGCAGTTGCACTTCGCCCAATAGTTTGAGGGAATGAGTAGCTCTGAATGATGTATTATCACTTGTGTGAATCATCGGTTTTGGTTTTCAATTTAATCAGAATCGATTTGGAAGAATGATCTTCATGATTTAAGCTTAAGCTAGAAGAGTTGACCAAGTTTGACTTTTTAGTATTCGACCTTGCATCGGAGTTTTGATGATTCCGTTAGGTCCGGATAGTGATTTTGCACTTGGGCGTATGCCTGGATTTGTATTTAGATATTTCTAGAAAGATTCGGCGCTAATCGGCGAAACATGGAAATTTGAAGGTTTGGAAAGTTCATAAGTTTGACCGAGAGTTGACTTTGATAATATCGGATTTCGATTGTGGTTTTGGGAATCGGAATAGATTTGTTATGTCATTTAGGACTTGTGTGAAATATTTGAGTTCATTCTGAGTTGATTTGATGTGTTTCGGCACGAGATTTAGAAATTGAAAATTTAAAGTTCATTAAATTTGAATTGATGTGTGAATCATCGTTTTGATGTTGTTATGCGTGATTTGAGGCATGTAATAAGTCCGTATCATGTTATAGGACTTTTTGATATATTCGGACGGGGTCCCGAGTAGCTCGGGTGAGTTCGGACGAGGTTCGGATCATTTTAGATTATTATGCTAAGGCTGGTTTGGCAGATTCTGGTGCGACCGCACTTGCGATGGGTTTGGTCGCAGGTGCGTGACCGCAGGCACGAAGGGAGCATCGCAGAAACACTTTTGGCGGGACTATCGTTGGGTCACAAAAGGGATGCATTTTTGCGCAGAAGCGGAACAATGGATTGCAGAAGCAAAGGCAAGCGCAGAAGCGTAAGCCTTGTTCGCACCAGCGTTTGCACAGAAGTAGAGATTTTCCGCTGGTGCGATGGTCTGATTATCAGTGCTCTTCCGTAGGAGCATGAATTTTGTCTCAAAAGCGATGCCGCATAAGCGGCCCGTGGTTCGCAAAAGCGAAAGTCGCTGGGCAGAAGCTATATTTTCGATGGTTGGTCATTTTATTCTCATATTGGGATTTTGGAGCTCGGTTTGGGCGACATTGAGGAGGAATTTCATCACAAGGATTGGGGTATGTGTTTTGTGCTCGGTTATGATTTTATTTCATGATTCTATCTTCGTTTTGTTAATTGGATTATGAATATTTAAAGAGAAATTGAGGGTTTTAGGCTAAAGTTTCACAAAGTGGGTTTTCGAGTTTTGAACATCGATTCAGAGTCAGATTCGGGCGAAACTGGTATGGTTGGACTCGTAATTGAATGGGTTGTCAGATTTTATAAGTTTCATCGAGTTTCGAGGCATGAGCCCTAGTTGGACGTTTGGGTTGATTTTGGGCTTTTGATTAAAAATTCGACCTTTATCCTTTGGGTTTGTTTCCTTTGGCGTTAATTGATGCATTTGAGTTTCTTTGGGCTAGTTTTGAGCCGTTCGGAGGTTGGTACGCGTGGGATGGAATTTTTGGAGCATCTCTTGGCTTGCTCGATATTGGATTTGGCTTGTTCGAGGTAAGTAACACTTCTAAACTTGGTATTGAGGGTATGAAACCCCGAATTAAGTGCTACGTGATTGATATAGAGGTGACGCGCATGCTAGGTAACAGGCGTGTGGGCATGCACTGTGTAAATTGTGATTAAGTCGATACATGGAACTATGTAGCTATTTTATCTTAACATTGTGAGCCCGAGAGACTGGAGAGATTGATGACCGAGTGAGGCTGAGGGCCTGTTGTGAGTGATATTTATGGGATCGGGCTGCACGCTGCAGCATGCTTTATTGATTCATTCCAAGATTTGGCTTATTATAGCGCTTGGGCTGGATCGGCCGCTTCGGAGTCTGCAAACCCACAGTGGGCGCAATTGCTAGCAATCATTTGTATTGGGCAGGATCTGCCCTGGTTTATTTGCATTTCAGTTCATTTGCATTAGGATGGATTTGCGCTAAATATTTATATTGAGAGATGGATCTTCCCTGGGCTGGACCTCCCTTGTACAATACTGAGTGATTGAATACTCTGAGAGGGGAGTAAGTGAGTTCATCACTTAGATGCATAGCATATGACATGTGTACTTGAAATACATGTATAGAAATGCATTTCCTCCTGCTACCCGAGTTTTGGTGTCATTCATGATTTTACTTGTATATTGACATATAGGCATAGAGATGTAATTTCCTCATGCTATCTGAAAATGAAATATCTTATTTGTTGTTGAAAGGTTTTTGGGAAGAATCACAGTTTTCAAACATACCTATATATGTTTGGGGTTTTCGGTGAAAGATTTGGGATCTACTGTTATACTTGAAAAGCATGCCTATTTTCCACAACTGTGAATGTGCTGAGTTATTTCTTGTACCATCTTTATTGTATTGTTATGAACTATTGCTGGTTATTGGAGTTGGACTGCGACCCTTGTCCCAGCTCGTCACTACTTTCAACCTAAGGTTAGGTTTGTTACTTATTGAGTACATGGGGTTGGTTGTACTCATACTAGACTTCTGCACCTTTCGTGCAGATGTTGGATGATGATGTTGCTATGCACGACGAGATGTAGGTTTGAAGATGTACCTGCGTTCTGGTCATAGCTGCCTCTTGTTCATGGTGGTTTTAGACTTATGAAAATCTATTTTTTTTTTACATTCGAACCCGATGATGTATTTATTTCATACTAGCTTTGTAAACTCTAAATCTTAGAAGCTCATGATTTGTACTACCATTCCTTAGGGAATTGTATAAAATTTAGTTATCTCATCTTTGATTCTCATCAGTGTTATTATATTATGTTATTTTGTTAATTGGCTTACATAGCGGGTTGGGTTAGATGCCATCACGACGGTTTGAATTTTGGGTCGTGACAGATATCCTATAGGCATGTTCTCTAAATAGTTGATATTTCAACATGAATTCGTCATGCTTATTCCTATAGGCATATTTTCTAGGCGGGCTATATGATAAGAACAACAAAACAACAATTTAGTTAATCAATTAAGGCCCTATGGTCATGGTATCTAGATGAGTATCTGTGGAAGGATATCTTAATTACTTAACACGATACTATAGGCATGTTATCTAATAATCACGTTGCAATTGCACAAGTTGAGAAAATAATCATTGGTGTTTGAATCCTATAGTCATGCTATCTAATATTGTATATAAGTAAGCATGTGAACAAGTGAAACACTTAGGTTCTTATAGACATGTTTCGGATAGTGTACATGAGTAAGACACGTTAAGCAAGTAAAGCACGTAGGTTCCTATAGGCATGCTTTCTATCAGTGTATAGAAATAGAGCATGTTAAATAAAGTAGCAAACAAAACATGAAGACCCTATAGGCATGGTTTCTACCCATTCATGCAAGAATTAAAGTACCCTATACCCCTTTTCACTAATTACCCCATTTGTTTCGTTTGCAAATTATTACAGGCCCAAAATAATGAATACAAATGCAAATGTTGCAAACCGAAAGACTGCAGGCCCAATATACAAAGCAGGCCCAAAGGAAACAATAACCCAGTACTGCCTGGGCCTTCAGCAAACTCACTTCTCACACAAATAGCAGACCCAGATCCAAACACACCTCAAACAGGAGTGTGTATCAATTGCACAGCTCGGGCCACACATGAACTCATACGAGGCCTAGATGGGGGACACATTTACCCACTCAACCACATAAGTTAACAAACCACACATGGCAACCAATTAATAGCTCTGCGGGCTATTAACAATAATACCTCATAGGGACATGATTATAGAAACATATTGGCACTTGTATTTAGAAGCTAAGGGAACTAGAATAGTAAAACAAGAGGACTTGAATAACTCGAAAAACCATCAAAGCTCAGTTTCAACTAACTAACAACATAGGTCCACGATTTAGCAATTATTCAATAAAGGAAAGAATGTAGCATGCTGAATATAGTTACACATTAGGAGGACATAAGAAGCAGGTATATTGGGTTACCAAGGTGAACAGACACAAACACATGCCAAGTTTTGTAGAAATCAAGTTTAGAATAAGGTCTGACCCAGAATTAGTCAAAAGGGACTTTAGACATAAGATTCTTAATCATGACAGTCTAATAAAGTCATAGTCAGGGGAACAAAAAATTGCACATAACAACATGATAGCATGCATGATCCACAACAATCGACAAACAACTTAACATGCTGAGTATACCCAAGGATTACAGAATCTAAAGAACCCATGGTCGGAAGACATATTGATCTAAAGTTAATGGAAAAGGAAAACTTCAAGGCTTATGCCAATTGTCCATGGACAATGGAAGAAGCTAAGTATATTAAAATTCAATTAGAAGTTTTAGGCAGACACTAAAGAATGCAGGATTGAAGAAACTCACAGCATAGTTCTCAACAATAGAGCAACATGTTTGACTAGAACATTGAGACAGTAATGGGCACATAATGTTCATATAAGCATAGAGGATGCATCAAATGAAATTTACTAGAACAAATTCTGGGTAGGAATTAATCTCTTAAGGGTTTCAATACAAGGATCTCTGGCAAGGCATGAGCAAAGACACGCAACAAATAATAGGTGATCAGAATAACATAGTAGGCTACAAAATCATTCAAGTTTAACATAATGAACATATATTGAAATTTAGAATCTAGGCAGGTTATGACACTAGGAAATTCAAGACTGTAGAATAGCTTCAAAGCAAGTAGGATTGCAAATGAAACTAATACAATATTGAAGTCATATTGTCCGACAAAGAACAATTAACATGAACATACAGTGCACTGAACGCAAGCAAAGAAAAATAGGATTGCAGGAGTTGAGGTACTCAACACTTTGCAGATCAACAAGCAAGTAAAGGAGGAAATCACGTGCCAATAGTGATTCGGTTAGCATTAATAGAGAAAGAACAATAGGACTCCCAAAATCCCAGTGCGTCAGAGTTCCTAAGGGTTTCAAGCGAACCCCGGGTAGTGCTCGCAGTTGAGTTGAGTTGTAGTTGATTCGTAGTTGTTCTTATCAATTATTTATGAGATTTTTTACTGTTGAACTTATTAAATCATGTTTTTAATCCAAATGCATAACTGTTATGTGATTGTTGGCTTGCCTAGTAATGTGTTAGGCGCCATCACGACATGTTGGGATTTTGGGTCATGACAGGATAGCCTATAATAACAACAACAAGCTCAACAGTTAGCGAAATGGAAACTCTTAGCATTTGGAACAAATTCAAATCCACAAACAATAGCTAATCTTTAGGAAATAAATTTCGACAGCGCAATAGATGGAATAACCAACACAAAGAACAAAGCATCAGAAAATTAGCACAATAGTTAACATCCATAAATGGAATAAAGAAGGGTCGCCGGAAATGTTGAAACTCCGGCCAGCAGACCAGAAGCCTAACGAGCCAAGAAAACTATATCGTTTTTAGATCTGATTTTATCTTTTATAATAGCACATATAAATGAGAAATAAGAGTTGGAGAAGAAAGGGATCTGCATGAATAAATTTCTCCGGCTAGATCTGAAAATCCCGGCATGTTTTAGATCACTCAAAACGGTAGTGAAGTAACACAAAAGAAAGGTCGGCGATGGTTGTGAATGGCCAGATCTTGCGTCTTTTGGATGGATCCGTTATTTACAATTGGTCGCCAGCAATGGGGAGTTCCAATAGTAGCAACAAAACTGTGGGGGGAAAGCCGGTAGTGGTGGAGAAGGTGAGCAACAGTGGCGTCACCGCCAGGCCGGTCACCACCTCTGACAGCGGCTACTGGCAATAGAATCGAAGTGAGGGAGTGCGGTTGAAGCTCTCTCGCCGGAATTGAAGCAGCCGACAATTCCTCTCAACAGGGAGAGAGAGAGAGATGAGAGGCCTCCTTTGGGGGAGGCGACTGTTGTTGACGGCCAATTTTGACCCTCCCTTTTAAAATTAATTTATTCACGCTTAACAATTTATAATAAATACTTCAAAAGTATTTTCTATTAATGAATATCTACTTTTATAAATTAATTAAGTATTAGTTTCTAAATTAATCATGTAGTACTGATATTGTGTAATTACAAATGTATTCACTATCATAAAATAACTTTTGTATATACATTACATAGGTTTTATAATTTGATAAAATTACTCCTTAATTTCCAGTGAATTAGGTTACTATGTTAATATTTCAAAATTAGTGTTATAATTCGAAATATGTGTCATTTATAGATAATTAATTAAAATAATTAGCAACATATAGTAATAATAATTTTACCATATTATTTTTATTGAAATTGTTAAATTTATTTAAATTGATTTTTAAAAAAGTTAAGAACTAAAAGGCTACAGTTGCAATTCCTTCATCAAATACAAAATGGCTACTTTCTAAATGATTTTTAGCCCAAACAAAAGGCCCAATTCGGACCTGACCCGGTCCAAACACCCATCTCCTTCTCCACTTTGGCAATCCATGCTACTCTCCCTAAACCAATCACAACCTGCCACATCACCCGCCTCTCTCACTCAAAATGAAAACACAATGAATCTAGACCATTGATCTATCAGATCAACGACCCACGTTGTATTCCCAATTATCCTTACATTTTTGTATCTCACCAGACTCAATCTCAGCCGTCCAAATCTAAAGATCCAACGACTATCATATTTTCTTGTTTTAATTGTTTAAACCCGAAATTATTAGGGTCGTTGATCTAAAGATCCAATGACCCAGATCACATTATCCATTTTTAACCCTTAGAGTCTGGTCATGTATCCCCCTAACCCTAATCATTTCACTCTTTGAATCGCCTTCCCTCATTCCCCTTTCTCTCTCTATTCTCTCAACTCACCAATACCAAATCAATCACAGACCTTGCACATATTTGTGCAAGGTCACAAATCAAACCACAAACACTCGATTTTCCTCCTATATCAGCGAATCATGCCGTTATCTTTCCATTTTCATCACTAGATTCAAAATCCCCACACCCTAGGCTTAAAGAGGCAAAGGTCTGATTTGTTCTTCGTTCTTTTGAATCAAGTATGCATGGCCATCTATCTTGTCCCCGTACTGTGAATCCTGCTATTTTCTTTCCATTTCCACCAATGAAATTCAAAGGCCCTAATTTTGAACCCTTAGACCAAAGGGTGAAACCTCAAATCATCTGAGCTCTCATATGTTCTTTCAAATCGAAGCATATGACGACCCTCTTCAGAATTCATTATGAAGATTCTTTACCTAGAGGTGAAACGTAGTGACCTCTGGGTTTTGTACCTTTTTCCGATGGGTCGTCGCCATCAGCGACCGGCTCACTCCACTTCAGTACTCAGGTAAAATCAATACAGAATATCCCCCCTTTGTCTTCTGATTTTCACTTAATTTGCTATTATCATCTACCATGCGTCATCTTCCACTATCATTTTGAATCTTGTTGAACCTTAGAGGCATTGAATGCTACTATAAAAGGGGGTCTTCAATGCTCTCACCTTAGAGGCAGTCACGAACATACTAAGCACAAAAACACATAGAAAACTAGGGTTTCTGGTCTTAGGTCTCTTACTGCCTTTCGCTCTTTTGCCATGTTTTTTGCTGGTTCAAGCTTGAATGTTTCTAGGATATTTGAGCTAAAAAAATAATTTGTTTGGTCTGGTGTCCTTATGAAGGTCAGCATCTTTCTCTCCCTTTTCTTTTGTTCATCTCTCTAAATGATTAAGATATGTCGATGTTAAGTTCTATAGAGTATAATCATGTTGTATGTGTTTGACATGTTTGATATTTATGTTTTGTTAGTTTGACAACCTTTTATGATCAGCTTGTTATGTTTGATTATCTAACACAATAATTTATTAGGTAAATGATAGTTATTGATCTTTGTTCTGAGTTTTCCTACAGTCTCCATGCCTAAATTCTTATATGTTTATGTCCAATAGAAACTTCATAGTTCTTAGTGATTTACAATAATCTCATCTCTATTTTATTTCACTTCTGTAATTTTGTGAGTTTTGGAATCTAAGTTTACTACTTGATAGTTATTGCTAAAATGAAACTTTAACTTGTTCAAGACTTATATACCTACTTCTTAACCTTAAGTTTGAACTTACAATGTCTAAATCATTTCTTGTAAAACTTCCTCTGAGTTACCAATATGGTCCTTACTCTGTTTGATTATTATCATTGTTAAACCAATCATGTTCATATTTTTCTTTCACCAGTGATACTGTTATAATGTTTACTTCTACATATTATTCCCCGTATCTTATATTTTTATGATCAAGTTCATTATTTGGTAATCTTAATTGATGTACACTTGTAAATTCAATATGTCCATGTCACTTAACTAAGTTGAAAGAATCTGAGTGTTTAGATGATTTTTTCTCTGTATCTGCACTTGTTAACTCTGAGAGTAATTTCTGGGCTATCACTATAACTTTCTCGTGATCATGCTCAACTATTATATGCCTAGGAACTATATTATTTGCATCAAGTTATATTCTTCTCATGAATCTTTGATGTATATATATTCTGTTAAGGTTAAACTATTTTCTTCTTCTTAGTGTAAGTCATGATTTTATTTGGATAGAGTCAACTAGTAAATTTCGCACAACTAAGTTTGTTTGTTCCATAATCAGTTGAGATCTTAACACACATGTGCAATACGTTCCTTTCTTCATTTTTATGATCAATTTGGTTCTGTAATGTGTAAAGTTCCTTTACCTATATGAGATCACTACCTCATTTATTCTGCATATGAATAATTGACTAAATGTTGTTAGCCGTTTTCCTTAACTCTGTAACACCATGTTCTGCTTTGAGTGATGCTTAGTCCTCCTCTTCATTGTTAACTTGAAGTTGAACTTGACTCTCAAACCTTATGAAGTTCATTTGTTGATATTATCTGAACACATTGACTTGCTAATACTGTAAGAAACATGAACCTTTTTAGACCTCAGGGGTTCCATGTTTGAACCTGTGAATTTGTAGTCATGAGGAGAGCTTAATTCCATGACCTTGATAACAATGGATGATTATGACTGTTGGTTTGAATCTGCCTTGATGTCTTTAAGGTTTCAAGTAACGTTATCAATACCTGTTTGAATATGTTATGCCTTAATTATTCATTCCTGCAATGGTGTGATTATGAAACCTCTTTTTTATCTATGTGTATTCTGAAATTCAGCCCCCTTTTAGGTCTTCTTGAAATGTGTCCCCTATTTAGTATGAAAAGAAAATCTGTATTCTCTCGTGTTATTTTCATTAAGAGTAAAGTATATATATTTTATCGTGAGTAATGCTTTAGTACTTAGTTTGTATTGGAAGGGCCTCATTGGCTCTTAAACCTGTAAGGAAAATATGTCGTTAGTAAATAAGGGTATTTGGGAGATGATTTCGACTCTAGGTTGAGCTGCCCTCCCCGGCACAAGCATTGCCCTGGGCCTTGAGTCCCCTGGGAACATTGAAGTGTCGGGGGATCCAAAGGGAGCATCGACCTAGAATGGGGTTTCCTCTTTAGCTCTTAATTCATTTACACATTCAGTTCTTTAAGGGTTTAGTGTTTAATGACAACGAAAGTTTTCCAATATGAATTATTTGCTAAGTAAAGCCATCACATTAATATATAATTTACTCTACCATATTAATCTTATTCTTACTTCAGTTATCTATTTATGTATTTGTCATGAACATCAAAGTATGATCTGTAGTTAGAATACGCTAAATATATATTCGATATATGTCTAATGAATTTATTATTGTTTTTGACATGTACATTTGTTTGGGCCTCTGAGTTCTTGATGAACTCATGCTCAATTCCATCCTTATTGCATTTCGTTCAAGAGTCCAAAGTTAGTTGTGTTCGTGTTTCTTTACTGATGGGCCTACCTTCTTGAGGCCCAAATCACAGAGTCCAGTCCTCTTTCCCTTAACTCCGTTATCATTATTACTATCTTGTTAATTTAGTTTACTGATTCTATTAGTTTAATGTTAGTTGTATTTGTTATGTCTTTATTGTTGTTCTATCTCTCATGTATATAACACATATATTAGAACACATGCTTTTCTTTCATGCTTTAGTATCATATGAACTTAGGAAAGCCTTAAACAACATAGGATTTAAAAGGGAAACTAGTTAGAAGTTTAACTCAATAATTATAATCTGCCCGCACATGATTATTATGTTTCACTTACCCTCCTTTCCTTGATAGATTTCTAAAATCCAGAACTTAGAAAAATAGCAGCTCTATTCTTAAAAACGAAAAATTAGATTCCAGCTTCATTTTCATAAGAAAGAAAATCAGAACTTCAATAATTGCCGCCATTAAGGAATATTCAGCAAACGACCTCTTCTTTGAAAATCCTCCGAATCTGAGGTAATTTTAGGCTCACTTTCTTGAAAGACATCCTTTAAAGTTATGTAAATAACCATCCCCTAAATCAGAGTATTTTCATAACTCAATCATTTTATAAATTTATAAAATCTAGACCATTTATGTACCAACTTCAAGACTCTTTTAATATCTCTTATATACCTCTTCATAAACTCTTATCCCTTTAGGACCTCGCAACCTTTCTATTGATATCATACTTAGGTATACAGTAACTAGCATTCCTTATCACCAGTCAAAGCCTTTTATAAAATAATTAACCCCAAACTTAGTCTAAATCTTATGGAGCTAATTTAGGTAGATTTTAAGGGGTGCCTAACACCTTCCCCTTAGAAGAACAAGAACCCTTACCCATAATCTCATCGGTTAGTAGAGTAATAAAGAACATGACTTAATAATTAAATAGGTACCCTAGTATACCTTAATTATTACATGGCGACTCTCTTTTATCAACAACAGAGAAACCATAAGTTGAATCCTGTATTGACTAGTGCAAAATAGGGTGCAATACCATGGCGACTCTGCTGGGGAAACACACTTAGGATATGACCTTAGCAGATTTAAACTAATTTGGCTTCAAGATTTATTTGTACATTTCTTTGATTATGATCGAAAATGCAATTACATGCTTACATGCCTTATTTTCTCTTTATAATTACCTGCTCTCTATGATCACCTTGCTTATTGCTGCTACACCCTTGTTTGTTACTGATTTATATACACTGTCATCACATCTCTTCCAATCGGGTCTTGGGCATACACTATCACACACAATGGCATACGAGGGTTGTATTTTACACCCCTCCGAACCTTCGTTTCAAAACATTTTAGTTTCAGAGAATGGCTTTGTCTAGTCAACTGACATAACTTCTCGCAGTTATTAGTCCAATTCATAAGTAGGAAATACTCTACTATAGTAAAATAGGTCATGCTGTATAAACCGTAGGTGAGTTGGTCCCAGCCAACAACACATGATTAGGAAAACCACTCTGATGTTAATGGGTTATGTACCCAACAACTTAATGTATATGGAAAGACAAACAAACATGACAAGACACTTACCCAAATATTTTTCTTTTACCTACCGCAAAAAATGGAAATCAACCAGAACATCCCTGAAACTAGTATGGTAATGGGAGCACCACATAAGCTGAAACAGTGGTGGAAGAATATTCATCGGGAACACGGAGACAAAGTTCGGACGCACCTAGGACCATTAACGACATTCATGAACATCCGAGCAGACAGGGTGCTCGCTCGCCTATTGATAGAATTTTTGGATCCAACTAAAGTGGTTTTTAAATTTGCCAATTGTGAGCTGGTACAAACATTGGAGAAAATCACGAGTTTTTATAGAGCTTCTATTCAACGGAAGAAGGCAGTGTTGGCAGTTACTATGCCCGGTTATCGGTTCTTGGATGCTCTAGGTAGCAGAATTCTCAAAAGTATCGAAGATGGATGGGTGAGCCATGACCAGATGTTTGACAGGTTTGGGCACCGTGAAAGCTACGAGTGGTATTCAGGGGAGTTCCTATCACGGCCCAACTCATGTCAGGCCGTGATGGTTTGCTGGATAAGCCAACAGTGAACAACTTGTGATTTCACATTTTTGTTTATTAAGCAATTCCAACATTTAGCTTTACTTACATTTAAAGCCTTTGATAAATAAAGGATTTTTAAGGCAAACAAATGAAAACATCTAAAAGTAGTTATAACTATTGATTTACAACACAACAATAAAAGTCTACTAATACGTGCCAAGATCTGGTGACACAAGTGTATGGGAAACTAGTAGAATATACAAAAGATGACTATCCTACTGTCTGAAATAGAATAGACCGATAAAAACAAAAGAGAAACTCCAGCATGTTGCTGAATGGCTCAGAAGGGGCAGCTCACCGTGAAGTCTCGGTCCAAGATCAGGTATGCGCGTCGGGCGGGTAACTAGATAACCAACCTCAGATCCTGTACAATTAAGTACAAAAGCATAGTATGAGTACATAAACAATATGTACCTAGTAAGCATCCCGCCTAACCTCGAAGAAGTAGTGACGAGGGGTCAACTGGACACTTACTGGGGCCAATAATAATGTAATTAAAGTGTTATGCTAAGTATAGATATCATGAATAATTCTGACAGTTCAATAACAGGAAGCGATACGTACTTCTTTAATAAATTAAAATTTTAATTTCGGTCATATCATTTAACCACTTACATTTCAAGGCATTTAAGCAGTATAAATCACGGAGAGTTCCAAATGATTAACATGCGCAATTAGGTACAAACATTTATTTAATTTACCTATGGGGTTAATTCCCTCTTACAAGGTTAGAAAGGAGACTTACCTCGTCTCAAAGCCTACTTACCAATTCAAGAACGTGCTCAAACCTCCAAATTTGACGCCAAACGACTCGAAGCTAGTCAAACATTACATAAACTAATCAATATATGCTCAAAAGTTCATAATTCCACCATTTAAGTGATTACCCAACCTAAATTGCAAGATTCCTAAAATTCACCCCTGGGCTCACATGCTCAGATTCCGGAAATTTTTAAAGAAAGTTGTTACCCATAACCTTAGGAACATAAATATAAGATTTTTACTAAATTCCATAACAAATTTCGTTGTTAAATCTCATTTTTATCAAAAAACTATGTTTTCCATCTAACCCATGAATTCTACAAATTTACATGTTAAAATCTACCCATAATCTATGTATTAAACTCACATTAAGTAGGAATTACTTACCCCCAATAGCTAGGTTAAAATGTCCCTTTTTGAAGCTCTAGAATCGCCCAAGTGTGTGAAAATGGGAGAAAAAATACCTAAGTCTCGTATTTAAAACAAGCTTCACAAAGGCCTATGCTGCTGAGCATCGTGAACGTGATAGCTCTTTCGCGAACACGAAGAGCAAAGTTCACTGGCCTTCCCTGGCCCCAGATCCCCTACGCGAACGCGAGTAGGGTTCGCGAACGCGAAGGCCTAGGCTCACATGGATTCGAGAACGTGTGAGCTTGATTGTGAACGTAAAGGGCAATTTTCTCATTGCCCCAAATTCTTCTTCGTGACCGCGATGGCCCTCTCGCGAACGCGAAGAAGGAAACCAGAACTGGAAAAATCTGGTTTCTCATATTTAGCTCTGGGCGGTCCGAAACACACCTGAGCCCCTCGGGACCCTATCGAAAGGCACCAACAAGTCTATAATCATAATACGGACCTACTCGAATTTTCAAAATGTGTAAAACAACAACAAATTCAAGAATCACACCCCAAAAATAAATTAGATCAAACTTTGATCTTCAAGTTTCTAAATCGATCCGAACGCATCAAATCATACATAGACTACTCTGATTGACACCAAATTTTACGTACAAGTCTTAAATGACATTACAGAACTATTCTCTGTCTCAGAATTCCATTCCGCTCCAAGCCAAATTTAAAGAACGTTTTAAAACATTCAAGAACCAACTTTCACTATTAGGCGCCGAAACACTCTCAGGTCATCCAAAACCCGATTCGAACATACGTCCAAGTCCGAAATCATCATAAGAACCTATTGGAACCATCGGATATTGATTCCGAGGTCGTTTACTAACAATGTTGAACGAAGTCAAACTTGGACTTTTAAGCCAACCTTAAAGAACCAAGGGTTCCGATTCCAACCTAGGCTCTTCCAAATCCCGAACCAACCATCCCCTCAAGTCATGAAATAGTAAAATCATGCATAGGAAGTCATTTTAGGGGAACGGGGTTTCTAGAAAGCAAAACGACCGGTCGGGTCATTACAGTTCCAGTATGACCAAGCGACTTGGGAGAGGCTCAGGCCTATCACTTTCGCAATGACACTGCTGGGATTATTGGTCTTCCCAAAGTGAAGTGGCCAAATCAACATCAACATGTTTCCAGTGGTCCTGACAACCTTTCGTGGAAATCTTCAAGCTACTTTGGTGTCGATGGTGTTAGCCGAGATGCTGAGGGCTTTATCCGCCTGTGCACAAGGGTACGATTTCTTCAATGGATGCAACTTGTTGCTGCAGATTTGGGCTACTGAACAGTTTTTCCAATGGGAGGATACTATCGACTACTTCGTGGGTGTCAGCAATATGATCCTCAACCACAATGAAAGAATGAGGCACTGGATCTCCCCATACGAGCAAGAAGAATGAAGGGAAACACTGACCAATCTGACAGGAGAATGGATCAACTGGAAACTCTCTTAGTTGGGTGGGAGAGCAATCGTAAGGACTCCCCAAAAGTACTTCATTGAGTTGATCAGATTAGAAGGCAGTCAACCATACTCACCTCTGCGGATCCTCGGTTAATTTGGTATGATATAAAATGTGCCTCTATGGACAAGGACGACGCTATAAGAGGATGACTACAACAGCCAGATTCCAATTCCCAGGATAAGGAAACTACAAGAAGAGTGGAATGACCTGGTAACAATGCCTATGGATCAAAATTCATGATGCACCCCCGAGTACTACGTCTGGATTAACAAAGAAGAAGAACTGGCCCGCCCGAGCAGAGAAGGTATAGCTTGGTTAGAAGACGCAGTGGTTGCTTTTAGATTTACCATAAGATCCTGCGACACTATCTTGTGACCACATCAATGCATCGTCGGGTGGTCTTAGGTGTCACGCCCCGAACTTGTTAGGGGGGGGGGGATACCATCACCCGGTGCCTCACCTATCCTTGTATCCAACTTGAAACTGAGTGAGTCTGAACATATAATGTCATACTTTGTCCATGGCCACATTGCAAAGCAAAATATAAAACTGAACGAAAGCTAACGCTGACTAAACATCAATATAAATCTAGTCCGACAAGGCCGTCATAACTACTAAAGTTGACAAACCAACACAATATACATACAAGGCCTACAAGCCCAACATACTGCAATAACTGACAGTATATGTCTACAAGCCTCTACTAATGGATGTACTATGATCGGAACAGGGCCCTGACCTACCCATAACCTATATACATATATACACAAGATGTACACAAAACTCTAGACCCGACAACTCCGAAGGACTTGGAGCTTTCCGATAAAGCTAAACTCGGGCAACACCTACTGAGGAGGTCTACCTACCTGTCTGTCTGAACCTGCAAGCATAAAATGCAGCGTTGCCAGAAAAGGGACATTAGTACGAAATATTGTACTGAGTATGTAAGGCAAAAGAATAACTGAAAGTTGAAACTGAACTGATAATATAATATTTGAAAGTAACTGGGAGTCAAAGATAATCTGAAGATATGCTTACATGTTGATACTGACTCAACTCTCTCAATATAGTAAATAAAATAGCTGTCCGGCCCTATAAGGCTCAAGATATATAACTGCTCTACCGTAGTAGGCTCGCTCATAGGAGCTCGGCCATACTAGGCTCAGCATCTCAGCCATGTTGGGCTCTCTCATAGGCGCTTGGCCATAATAGGCTCGGTATATAACTTACCATCTGATCAGAGGTTGCCCAATAGGGGCCTGCCCACCGATTATAGCTCGATGGTGGTGAAAATACTGTAATACTGTATATATATATATA
>AWOL01S0004643.1:172974-213444 GCA_000715115.1 Nicotiana otophora | reverse complement strand
CTCATAGGCGCTCGGCCACAGTAGGCTCGGTATATATAACTTACCATCTGATCAGAGGTTGCCCAATAGGGGCCTGCCCACCGATTATAGCTCGTTGGTGGTGAAAATAGTGTAATACTGTATATATATATATATATATATAGACCCTCTGCTCTTTTTACCGGAAGAAAACAATACTCAATTGAATATAAAGTCCCGATATGGGAGAATACTGTAACTTATGAGACTAGGATAGTGTATATAAATTCGGGAGTATGAACTTCTCTTTATGCCTCGTTATCAAACACATGAAATTACGAGATCATACCAAAATGAAGGAAGGGATTAGCCTTAACATACCTGAGCTGATTTTCTTGACAATCACTCTAACACACATCCTTTGTGAAGAACATATAACGGCGGATCGAAGTAGTAAAAAATCCGTATGATATTCTTGAGAACGATTGAACCGTGCTCTCTTAGAATCGCAAATTCTCACGTTGATAAGTAGTCTTGTATGAATTTTTGTACCAAATTCCACATGATCTCTTTGTGAATTTAATCTTAACCTTGTATAATATTTGCTGAAGCCATCACGTTTAGATTATGGCTTTGTGCATTCCATCCATAGGCTTAGCAAGCTTATACGTCTTCCTTAATTGTTTTTATCAAAGTGGGTGATGACTTGGCCACCAATCTCATTAATTGTGCCACCTAGCTTTATAGTGTAAGAGTCACTCATTTGACTTTTAATTCCCACCTAATTTGCTGCCACATTTTGTGACACCTTAAGCTTTATCCATAATCTTAATTACTTAATTAATCTCCCACTAAAAATTTATAATTATCCAATTATCCACATAATTAGGAATTATCTGAAATTACTTAAAATACTACTCATTTTTAACACACTTTATATGTCTTACTATCATGGTCATGTGGGACCTTGTATGGCACTAGTCCACAAATACCGAGTATTATAGCTCGGACCGTATGTTATCCCAAAATGTCAAACTTCGATGAAATTCATTTTCTTCGATTTGCTTACCCTCTCACCTTCATGAATTTACTCATCACTTGTTTGAAGTAACGTAATGCTTATAATATCCAAATAATCTCATTCCCGAACTTACCTCGATTAACTTACGACGAAACTTTAACGTACGAAAATGCGGGATGTAACATCTCATTTTCGAGCTTATATCAATTTACTTATGGCGTACTTCCATGTGCGATAACATGGGGTGTAACATCATTCCCCCCTTTGGAACATTCGTCCTCGAATGTTGACTGATGCAGTTATCATTTTCATAACTTATGTCTTCTGAATACTTTAGTACTCTCCTTGCCATCTAGGCAACTGTTCTGTGAATAATTCCAAAGGCCATGGCATTCCACCCTTTAGGCCTCTTTTTCACACCACGACTTGTAGTCGGAATCCTTCCAATCTCGTAATTGTTGCTACCTTCTATCATGCTGCCCGTACGACACTGACCTTTGTACGTGCGCCTATGCAACTCTTCTCTGCTTTTTGCTCCAGCTTCTAGCCAATCTCTAGGCCTCACTTTGCAAACATATACAGAGCTTGATAAAATGTCCCTCTGGGAATCTATATGTATTCTGAAGTTTTTCGCTTGGTACGTTGTCGAACTTACGAATATTGCTATACCTTATTTCATAGATTCGTTTATCCATCCGTATGACTTTACTGCATCTAGGTAGGTCATACTATACCATAACTCTTACTTTGATTTATCATTACTGAGGTCTGCTACCAAACTCTAGGTTACTCTCGTTGCTTATCCTTAAGACTGATGGCCTAATCTCATCTCATACTTTGTAACTTTTATCCATCCATTGTTGATTCACCTCAATATTGATCTACAATCTACCACTGATAACTTAAAACTTCTTACGTAATCACTAGGGTTGGCGTCTCATCGGGGAACATCTGAAATGATTAGAATGCTCCACCTGGGGGCGATACCATGCTTCCATAACTGTGATTCATAGCATCCCAATGTGATTTACCTTACGTAGGTATTTTAATTTCGTACAATTCTTGAATCCCTTCTTGTCTTTTCATTTTTGCAACTCATTACACAATCGAATGCCCAAACATCATCCTTTATCTATCATAATTAGACCCTCATTCTACTACCACGGAAGCATTCCATCTCTCCTAAATGTTTTTAGTCTTAGACTTCTTTAAGTTCGTTTAGGCTATGCTGAAATTTCTATAACTTAGAGAAACCATTAGCTCTCTTGTTTTCATGGTCTTAATCCAGAGGACTTATCCATTTCTCGTCACCTTCTCACTCGCCCATTCTTATCCTTACTCATGTCATAAAACCTTCTCGCTTTACTATACTTTAACTTGCGACCTATACATATCTATTTATACTACTCACAACCTCCCTTCAACTGCTTGCACAATAGATTTCCTAATGTTATTCGGGAACATAAAGCGAGACATCACATTGTCTCTAACTCTTCTTTACTCTCTTGGCTAGATCTCTCGGTACCTAGAAACTATAGGCTGGAAGATATGCCACTGACGCCGCCGCTATCATTCCTGGATACAGAATCTCCGCGCTTCTAGCCTCTTATCCGAAGTATGAACGGTTCACAACATTCTGCATTTGAGTATTTCACACGTTGTTTACCTTTACCTTAAAATCTCGCATCATATATTCTATCTCTTTCATGACCTCCCCTCCACATAGGTATAATTCACATCCACAACTTGAAGCTCTTATTATAAAACTTGTACCTTTGGTGCATACGAGATCCGGTGAGAGCTTCATATTGACTTCTTATGAGGCTGGTACTTTTCCAACTGACTTTATCGTAGAGCGGTTATAGAATATGGCTATTGTACTATCTCTCTCGTACCTCTTATATTAATTGTGATTCTGCAATGTTCTTAATCACGATTTCTATAATTTTCTAGGTCCAATTATCAGACTCCTAATTTATTTGGTTGATGTAACTCTTTAGTTTTCTCTTCCTTCTTACCAGCCTTCATGTAGGCTTAAGCTATCTTCTGATCTGCAGCGCCTGGTATTAGTTATTACTTTAGCATTTCATGGGTGCTATGGAATTTTCATGATACAATCTTCTAACAATTCTATCCTTTTTCTATGCTATGGGCTCAATTCATTCTTTTAACTTATACCAGAGTCTTCTACGGCTGTATGAATGTCATTATATATGCTGCATGGATAATATTGAGAAATCTTAAGTGCATTCATAACATAACTACACTGGATCATTGATCGAATAATTCCTTTCGTTCCTTCTCAAATTTCTTCAAATGTAAGCAATTACTTTAATTGGTCTTTCTGCCTCCTTGTTGCGTACATACTTAGCTTATCTTAGTTCCCACGCATGCCGGAGTTTTCGTGAAACTTCATATGATATAATAAGCTCACAGCTTTACAAGAGTCAGAAGGTCCTCCCTAAGTACTACAATGAAAGGCAAGCTGAAGAAATAAGGAAGAAGGCTTCAACCTAAACATGGTAACTTGAAAGAGAAATGGTCATGTAAAAAGAGTCTCACAACAACATTGTACGCACTCCATGAGAAAGTGGAGCACTTTTGTCATGCCCCGAACCTGGGGGGCGAGACCGGCACTCGGTGCCTCACCTATCCTTGCATACCAATTTGCAACTAAGGGAGTGTGAACATATAATGTCATACTTTGTCCATGGCCACATTGCAAGACAATTTGCGAAGCAAAATATAAAATTGAACGGAAGCTAACGCTGACTAAACATCAATATAAAGTTGAGCCGACAAGGCCGTCATAACTACTATAGCTGACAAACCAACAAAATATACATACAAGGCCTACAAGCCCAACATACTGCACTAACTAACAGGATATGTCTACAAGCCTCTACTGATGGATGTACTGTGATCAGAAAAGGGCCCCGACCTACCCATAACCTATATACATATATACACGAGATGTACACAAAACTCTAGACCCGGCAACTCCAAAGGATGTGGAGCTTACCAATAAAGCTGAACTCAGGCAACACCTACTGATGAGGTCTACTCGTCTGTCTGTATGAACCTGCACGCATGAAATGCAGTGTTCCCAGAAAAGGGACGTTAGTACAAAATAATTTACAGATTATGTAAGGCAACAGAATAACTAAAAGCTAAAAATGAACTGATAATATAATAACTGAAAGTAACTGGGAGTCAAAGATAATCTGAAGATATGCTTACCTGCTGATACTGACTCAACTCTCTCAATATAGTAAGTAAAATAGTTGTCCGGCCATATAAGGCTCGGTATATATAACTGCTTTGCCATAGTAGGCTCGCCCATAGGTGCTCAGCCATACTAGGCTCTGTATCTCGGCCATACTGGTCTCGCCTCGGCCACAGTAGGCTCGGTATATAACTTACCATCTGATCAGAGGTTGTCCAATAGGGGTATGACCACCGGTTATAGCTTGATGGTTGTGAAAACACTGTAATACTGTATATATATAGACCCTCTGCTCTCTTGACCGGAAGAAGACAATACAAAATTGAATATAAAGTCCCGATACGGGAGAATACCGTAACTTATAAGACTAGGATAGTGTATATAAATTCGGGAGTATGAACTTCTCTTTATGCCTCGTTATCAAACACATGTAATTACGAGATCATGCCAAAATGAAGGAAGGGATTAGCCTTAACATACCTGAGCCGATTCTCTTGACAATCCCTCTAAGACACGTCTTTTGCGAAGAACACATAATGAATGATCGAAGTAGGGGAAAATCCGTATGATATTCTTGAGAAAGATTGCACCGTGCGCTCTTAGAATCGCAAATTCTCACGTTGCTAAGTAGTCTTGTATGAACATTTGTAGCAAATTCGATATGAACTCTTTGTGAATTTAATCATAACCTTGTATGATATTTGCTAAAGCCATCACATTGAGATTATGGCTTTGTGAATTCCGTCCATAAGCTTAGCAAGCTTATACATCTTCCTTAATTATTTTTATCAAAGTGGGTGATGACTTGGCCACCAATCTCATTAATTGTGCCACCTAGCTTTATAGTTTAAGAGTCACTCATTTGAGTTTTAATTCCCACCTAATTTGCTGCCACATTTTAGGACACTTTAAGCTTTATCCATAATCTTAATTACTTAATTAATCTCCGACTAAAATTCATAATTACCCAATTATCCACATAATTAGTAGTTATATCAACTTACTTAAAATACTACTCATTTTTAACACACTTTATATGTCTTACAATCATGGTCATGTGGTACTTTGTATGGCACTAGTCCATAAATACCGGGTATTACAGCTCGGACCGTATTTTATCCCAAAATGTCAAACTTCGAAGAAATTAATTTTCTTCGATTTGCTTTCCCTATCACTACGAATTTACTCATCACTTGTTTGAAGTAGCGTAATGCTTATAATCTACAAATAATCTCATTCCCGAACTTACGTCGATTAACTTACGATGAAACTTTAACGTACGAAAATGAGGGATGTAACATCTTATTTTCGAACTTATATCAATTTACTTATGGCGTACTTCCATGTACGAGAACATGAGGTGTAACACCAGGATCCATTGACCATATGTTTCCACTGGTTGAAGAGGATGATCGGGTAGTAGAATGCATCTAGATATAGTCAAGCACAGAACCAGAAGAAGATTCGGAAGAGGAGTCTGAATTCAATGATGATGAGGAAGAGTTTGAGAAAGACCACGAGGAGGATCCGAAAGAGGATCCAGAAAAAGAGAAGGGCACATGAAGCGACTCAGGGGATGGTTATTAGAATTGGTTGATTTCCCCTCCTTTCCCCACTTTGTACCTTTCTCCCCAGTTCTCTCTTTTACTTTCCAAAAGAGAAAACTGTCTAAGCCCATGCATCTCTGTGATGTAATCCTTGTTCCCGCTTGTATCAGTCCAAATTATCAATGAAAATAAATTGCTTCGGATCTAAATGTGTCAAGTCTAAATGCTTGTCAAACATCCACGAATTAGGCCTACCTCCGACAGTGAGAGGTCCCTAGGAATTTTAGGAACGCGTTACCACTAATGCATGAATTATCTGGTTTATGTGATTTCCTGCTCGCATAAATGAAGAAACTAACTCTTGCTCTTTTTTCTTTTCTTTCTTCTTATTATTCTTTTCTTTATTATTACCCCCCAAAAAGAAAAACAAAGTTGGTTTGCATCGACTAAAACTGGCAGAGCCACCATACAATCTAAGGTCTACGGGAATGATATTTGCTGTAGAAGGCGCAACTGAACATGCTCTGGTTGTAGCCGACAGCTCGGGGCGATCGGGGGAATAAGGATAATACTAGGAATGATGAGCATGTGGCCAGGATGGCCCAGGAAATGGAATCTTTAAGAGAAGAGCTACAGCATATGAGAGAATTGGCGCACCTGGCCGTGACAACACTTCCTCAACCACCCAGATTTCCTTCTTTGAATTCACTCCCAGATCATTTTCCTTCAAAATCGTGACAAAACAATAACACTCCGACCTCAACTCCCACCACTCAAGTTATACCTCTAGTAACACCCGCTAACCCACCAAATCCCATTATTTACACTCCCTACATACCACAATATCCTCAGAAATCACAGAACCCACTTATTACCACTAATGCAACTACCCATCCTCGTGACGGAGTCACTTTCACCACCAACCAGCACATGCCACTACTCACGAGCGGTATATTCCTCTGTATATGCCATTACCGAACCTACCTTCACAGCACCCATCACGGTCAGGGTGCCATATGAGATTGATCAGTACGCCGAGATGAAGAGAGAGGCCAGGCATAAGGAAGAAGAGTTGGTATCTGAGCAGTTTCAAATATTGAGAAGGCAAATAAAGAGTCTCCAAGTTGCCAGAGGAAGTGAAAACGTGGACTATGAGGACCTATGTATTCAACCGAATGTGGATATGACAGTACGGTACATACCCCCAAAGTTTGACACCTTCAATGGGACGGAGGACCCTCACGCACATCTGAGGGCTTATTGCGACAAGTTGGTCGAAGTGGGAAGAAATGAGAAACTAAGGAAGAAATTATTTATAAGGAGTGTGACGGGAGAAGCACTGACCTGGTATACCGGACAGGACCCACAAAATTGGAGAACTTGGCAAGATATGGCAGAGGACTCCATGAATCATTTTTGATTTAATAAAAAGATCACTCCTAACTGATTCGCGCTGGTGAACCTGCAAAACAAAACCATCTGAGTCGTTTCAAGAATATGCACGATGGTGTAGGACAGAGGCTGCCAGGGCGCAACCACTACTCGACGACAATGAAGTAACCAAGTACTTCATCCGAGCCTAAGAGGGAATATACTTTGAAACGATGATGGGAATGATGGGTCAAAAGTTCCCCGAGCTGGTTAAGATGGGAAATTTCTTAGAAGAGGGCATAAAATCTGGTAAGGTGCAATCTATGGCAGCACTACAAGCGGCCAACAAGGCCATCTAGTCAGATTCGATCGATAGCAGAAAGAAAAAGAAAGAGGAGGTCTCAGCAGTCATCCCCTACTATCAAACCAACCCATCTCATGGAAGCACCTCTTATTCCTAAAACAACCACTCACCACCACCCATTTACGCTCCAATCTATAATACCCAAACATACTACCACCCTCAACCACAATACAATTCTCATCGAGCCAACAATAACCAAAACCCACAATGGCCATATGTTACTATCCAAACCACTACTCACCAAAACTGACCTGTGTATGCACTGTGTCCTCGTCCTAACTTTGAAGAAAGGGGTCCTAGAACCTATGCCCCAATTGCTGAGCCTCTGGCCCAATTGCTTGAAAGGTTGAGATGAGTGGGATTGATACACCCAATTGAGGGAAGGGTTCCTGAACATCCCTCCAAATATTTTGATGCCATTAAGAGATGCGTGTATCTTTCCAATATACCGGGGCACGATACTGAAGATTGTTTCAAGTTGAAAAATGAAATTAAAACCTTGATCAAGAGAGGAGCTACACAGTGCACTCCAGCACCACCTAATGTAAATTGCAACCCATTGCCAAATCATCTAAACCATGTAGATAATATGATCACATTAGATGAAGAATATGACCTGAAGGGAACAATTGTCACTATCGGAAATGCAGAAGCTGCAAGAATCGCTCCTCAAAAGGCTCCCATTTACAGTACAACTAAAGCCTATAGTGACAGTTCAAACTTATTCGCAGCAACTTGCTGATGCTACTCAGGGTGAAGAAGATCGGGAGTACAAAAGTGTACCATGGACCTATCAGCAAAAGTGAAAGGCCAAAATGATAGACTCTGCCACAGCCCATGGTATGACTATGTCTGGGAGATGTTACGTCCCTGAAGAGGTAAATTGAGGAAATTGGGGGAGAGAACAAATTCCAAGGAGGAACATAACGGACCCAGAAGCTGCTGAGTTCTGGAGGAGAATGTCATGCAAAGAGTATTTCGTGGAAGAATAGTTGAAGAAAACTCCAGCAAAAATATCCATCATGGATCTATTGATGAGTTCGGATAGCCATAAGGACACTTTGTTGAAAGTACTAAGTGGGGTAAATGTGCCAAGTAACACCACTAGCAAGGCATTGGCAGCGACAATCGAGAAAATAGTAGAAGTAAACATGATCACTTTCAAAAGAGACGAACTTTCTGTCGAAGACGCAAGTCACAACAAGGCTATTCACATCACTGTTAAATGCGGAGATAAAGTGGTATCTTGAGTGCTGGTCGATGGAGGATCAGGAGTCAATATTTGCTCGCTCTCCATCCTGCGGGAGTTGGGAATTCATTTGAGGGAGGTCAAGGAAAGACACGTAAGGGTGAGAGCCTTTGACGGTTCGCAAAAGGACGTTATTGGAGAAATTTATTTAGCCTTGCTAATCTGGCCGGTCCACTTTCCAGTATTATTTCAAGTGATGGACGTCTCTTCTTCTAACAAGTTGCTGCTAGGTAGGCCCTGGATACATATGGCAGGGACCATACCGTCTACCTTGCATCGATGCATAAAATTTGAGTGGGGATTCCAGGAGATCGTGGTCCATAATGAGTGGGGTCACTCCGCCTATTTGGAGTATGATATCCGATTAATTCAGGGGCTAGACAGTTTCGCCTTCAATGCTGTAGAATTCTTGCAGACTACTAAGGATGAGAAGACTGAGAATTTGGGAATGCAATCGCCGTATAGATCCAAGATGTCCATGAGTGAGATGATGAAATAATCATACAGGCCAAGAAAAGGGTTGGGAGCCAAGTCACATGGGATCATAGAGCCAATTGAACACAATGGGCATAAAGAAAGGTCTAGCATAGGATATCAACCTACAGAAGGGAAAACTCGCACCCTTAGCTCCAGGAAAAAGGTATTTGAGCCATAGCATGTTGTATGTTCGGGACAGAGTTCAACACCTGAAGATGATATAATAGACGGGATGGGGAAGCTATTCATGAATATGTTTAAAGAATGTTGTGAAGGAACTGATGTCAAGACATCGACTATCGGGGATGCTGAACAAGGGAAAGAGTTGCAGAATTGGACAGCCAGTACATCATTGGTTTCCGGGAGTGTTGGTATAATCAAATCGATAAAAACCTGCGTTCCGTGATTATGACATGTAACGAAACCGATGAGCGCAACGATCTAGATTATGAGGAATATGACGAGAGTATGATGCCAGAAAATCTCGCACAAGAGATCGAACAGCTAGAGAGTTAGAAGAAGCACAACCTCGAAGAAACAAAAATAGTCAATCTTGGAAACGAAGAAGACATGAAAGAAACGAGAATCAGCATTCACCTGGAAGCTGAGTAGAAGGGAAAAATGATTAAGCTCCTCCGACAGTACGTCAACGTGTTCGCATGGTCCTATGATGACATGCCAGGATTAAACACTGACATTGTCTCGCATCAACTACCCACTGACCCTACCAGAACTCCGATCAAGCAAAAGCCCATGAAGTTCAAACCTTATTTAAGTCTGAGGAGAAAGTAAGAAGTGACCAAACAAATAGAAGCAAATGTAGTAAGAGTCACCAACTAGCCAAGCTGGTTGGAAAACATCATCCCAGTGCCCAAAAAGGATGGAAAGATCATAATATGTGTGGATTATCGGGATCTTTACAAAGCTAGTCCAAAGTATGATTTCTCCTTGCCAAATATCCATATTCTCATCAGCAACTCTGCGAAGCACAAACTGCAGTCATTTGTTGATTGTTTTGCTGGATACTATCAAATCCTAATGCATAAGGAAGACGAAGAGAAGACAACTTTCACCACTCCTTGGGGAGTCTACTATTATAGGGTTATTCTATTCAGTCTCAAGAACGCATGCGCCACCTACACGAGGGCCATGATGACCCTTTTTTACAACTTGATTCACAAGGAGATCGAACTATATGTGGATGATGTCATCATAAAATCTCGAAAGAGTTTAGAGCACTTGGGCAACTTGAGGAAATTTTTCGAACGCCTGTCAAAGGTACAGTTTAAAGTTGAATCCAGCAAAGTGCGCGTTCAGAGTCCCCACTAGAAAATTATTGGGTTTTATTGTAAGCAGGAAAGGGGTAGAACTAGACCCATCAAAAATCAAAGCCATCCACGAATTACCACCACCATAGAGCAAGAAAGATGTCATGAGTTTTTTGGGAAGATTGAATTATATCATTCGTTTTATACCCTAGTCCATGGTAATCTGCGAACCCATTTTTAAGCTTCTAAAGAAGGATGCTGCCATGAAATGGATGGAGGAGTGCCAGAAATCCTTCGACAGAATCAAAGAGTATCTTTCAAACCCGCCAGTCCATATTAGTCTTGGACAATGCCTTCGGCTGTGTGTTAGGGCAACAAGACAAAACTGGGAGAAAGGAGCAGGCCATCTACTACTTAAGTAAGAAGTTCACACCATGCGAGGCCAAGTACACACTGATAGAACGCACTTGTTGTGCTCTGACCTGGATTACTCAAAAGCTAAGGAATTACATATCAGCATACACTACACATATGATATCTCTTCTCGACCCACTCAAGTACATTTTTCAGAAGCCAATGCCTACCGGAAAGCTAGCTAAATGGCAAATTCTCCTCAGCGAATTTGACATTGTGTACATAACTCAGAAGGCTATCAAAGGACAAGCTTTAGCCGACCACCTCACTGAGAATCCAACGGATGAGGATTATGAACCACTTGTCACGTATTTCCCCGATGAAGAAGTATTATGTGCCAGGGAAGATATTATAGAATTATACCCTGGGTGGAGAATGTTTTTTGATGGAGCAGCAAACATCAAAGGAGTCGGGATTGGGGCAGTCTTGACTGCAGAATCTGGACAACACTATCCAGCATCGGCAAAGACAATATTCCCTTGTACTAATAATATGGCTGAATACAAGGCATGCGACCTTGGAATCAGAATGGCAATCGACATGAACATCAAGGAACTTTTGGTCATAGGAGATTCCGATTTGCTATTCCACCAAGTCCAAGGAGAATGGTCAAATAAGAATGTCACGATATTGTCGTACCTGCATTGCATGAAGGAGTTGTGCAACAAGTTCACAAAGATATAGTTCAGGCAGGTCCCCAGAATTCAGAACGAATTCGCAGACGCCCTTGTGACCTTATCATCTATGATTCAGCATCTAGACAAGAACTACATCGACCCTATCGAGGTCAAAATCAAGGATTGGCATGCCTATTACTTCCATGTGAATGAAGAACCAGATTGTAAACCTTGGTATCACGACATCAAGAAGTTCCTTGCGACCCAGGAGTACCCAGAAAATGCTACTAATGGTCAAAATCGAGCCCTCAGGTGGTTTGCAAACCACTTTTCCTCAACGAGGAAGTCTTGTACAGGAGGACTCCAGACATAGGTTTGCTGAGATATGTAGATGCGCCGAAGCAACCAGACTATTGGAAGAAATACATGCAGGGATGTGCGGGCCCTATGTGAACGGGTTCACATTAGCCAAAAGATTTTGAGAGCTGGATACTTTTGGATGACTATGGAAAGAGACAACATTCGCTATATGCACAAGTGTCACAAGTGTCAGATCCACAAAGACTTCATCTGGGTTCCGCCAAATGAGTTAAAAGTAATGGGTTCACCCTGGCCTTTCGCCTCCTGAGGCATGGATGTGATAGGACTCAAAGAGCCTGCAACATCAAACGGACATTGTTTCATTTTGGTAGCCATCGACTATTTCACCAAATGGGTCGAGGCATCTACTTACAAGGCCGTCACAAAGAAGGTAGTGGCAGATTTTGTCCGGAATAACATTGTTTGCAGATTTGGGATACTAGAGATCATTACTGACAACGCCACCAACCTCAATAGTGACCTCATCAGGGAAATCTGCAAAAGTTCAAAATCATCCACCGTAATTCCACAAGCTACAGACCACAAATGAATAGGGCAGTTGAGGCAGCTAATAAGAATATCAAGAGGATTCTGCGAATGATAGTGGACAATCACAGACAATGGCACAAGAAGCTACCTTTTGCTTTATTAGGTTACCGGACTACCATGAGGACATATACTGGGGAAACACCATTCATGTTGTTATAAGGCACCGAAACATTGATTCAAGAGTCATTCAAGAAGCAAAATTGGATGATGCAGAGTGGATACGGGTCAGGAAAGAACAACTCATGCTCATTGAGGGAAAAAGAATGGATGCAGTATGTCATGGACAGCTATACCAGAACAAGATGGCTAGTGCATTTAACAAAAGAGTGAAGCCTCTCCAATTCACACCAGGGCAGTTGGTTATGAATAAAATCTTTCCTCATCAATAAGAAGCTAAAGGGAAGTTCTCACCAAACTAGAAAGGTCCTTTGTGGTCCACAGAGCACTGTCTGGTAGAGCTCTGATTTTAGCAGAAATAGATGGAAGAGTCAGCACGAAGCCAATCAACTCGGATGCAATCAAGAGATATTACGCCTAAAGACAGATAGAGTTAAGATTTTTAATGTGACAGAACCACGTTCAACCTGACTTCCCATTCAGGGATACGTAGCCAACGTACATAGGATTCAGTTTCTCTCCCCCTTACTCTTGTAATAGAAAAACCAAATTAAATTTTTGTATGTTGTTCAGGAACTACGTTGACTTGATTTCCTCAGAAAGGAATACGTAGGCAGTCCTCATCGGATTCAGTCGTCTTTTGTAATTGAACTACGTTCTTGAATGATTCCACTTGGATACATAGGTTGTCTGAGTCAGCTAAGGCTAACTCTTGAATCCTTTGCAGGTGCTTTGGAATCAGACAACAGACACACAAATCTGTAAATAGCAAACCGCCTGGTCAATCAATCGGAGCATCCTGTACAAATCGCACGTCGGCTTCACCAATCAAAGTCCTGTTGATGGTAGGCTATAATATCATATTTTAGTCGCTTATTGCACTCTAATTTACTGCACTTTATTCATTTTGAGCTGTAATTGCTAGAGTTTTGAACTTATTATGTGTTTTATGCCTTGTAGGTGTGATTTCGAGCTATGTAAATGTTATGGAATGAATTTGAGTGATTTTGAGCTTTGACGTCTGATTAAAAGCCTAAGGGATTAAGCTGGGATCGTGTTCGGGGGTCGAGGACCAAGTCTGGATGTCAAAACGCAAGACAAAATCCATAATTTGAGAAATCCTCACTGCCGCAGCGCGTGGGGCACCGTGCTTCTGCATTTCTCTGCTGCTTGTTAGAACCAACTCTCTGGATTTCTCCACTAATGTTCCACAAGGCACGTCGCCGCATGCGGTGCGCCTGTGCAATGTTTACAGAGTAAAAATCCTATTTCGGCTAGGAGAAGGTGATTTTGTCTGGGCCCGACCTTACTTCGTATAAATACATGGACAAATATTATTTTTGGTACTTTTGACATATTGGAGACCTAAGGAGGGTAAGGAGGAGTTGGAGAAGCAAAAGCACAAGGAGTTCATCATTCAATCCTCACTTAAGATATGAGTTTGGATCGTTTTATATTTTCGTTTACTTTAAACATATTTGTGATCAATTGCTCCATATCTATGGATTTTGTGTATTGACATTTGTTTGTGGATTATAACTCTAGTTTTATGTATTGAATCGTTTTGGATGATTTAATCGTTGCATCTATATTCAGTTGTTCATGTAATCGAGAGAGGAATAACTTGTGATGTCTTTGCATTATATTGTTAGCTGAGTTTATTAATTCTTCTTATTAATCGAAAGAGGCTAGTTGAATCATTGATTAAACCTAGTTAGGAGAATAATTGAGAGAGTTTCTCCTAAAGACCAATCCACTACGCACTCTTGCATATCTTCACGTGCTTAAATTGGTTCATCTCATGAGGTTGAGACTTAATCGAGAGAATAGTTTCTACTAAACGTTTGTACTAATAATTGAGTGAATTTAAGAGACTCACCTAAACATTAGAAATTGAATTATCTAGAGTTAGATCCCAAACAATATCTTGCACCTATCCTATCAACCCCTATTGTCTCCCACTGATAACTTTCTTGCTTACCTTTGTTGAGATAGTCATTAGTCAATAGCTTTAGATTCTTAGTTAATTTTAGTTATTAATCATATAAATCACAATTGTTGATTCTCCTGGATAGCAATCAAGCTAGAAACTAAGAAAATACAGTTTAACTCCAATCCCTATGGATACGATATTATACTATAATCTCATTGACTAGCGAGCATAATTTAAGTGGTGTTCTGAGCTCATAAAAATTCGGCGCCGTTGTCGGAGATTGGCAATCAATAGTGTTTGAAATAGTTTATAGTGTTAAGTTAGTAATTTTCTTTTATTTTTATTTTATTTTTCTCGTTTTATGTTTTGTGTTCTTTGACTGTGCGCAGGTTATAGGTTAGATTGGTGCATGCCTCGAACTTCTGTGAAGGAAGTGCTACCATACGAGCCTGAAATTGAAACACAATTGCGACAGTTGAAAAAGGAAAGAAATTTTACCAAGACAATAGAAAATGGTTGGGAAATCCTCAACCAAAGAACTTATGGCTGGAAACGGTGAAGATACTGTGGATTTGGCTGCAAAAGAAGCAACCCAACGATGAGAACAAGTTGCACGGGATGCTGAGGAAGTAGCTATTAGAGATGTGCAGAACATCTATGAAGAAGAGAGGGGTCTCATACTTAATCAACATCAACCCTTGCCTGGGAGACCACTTGGCAATTATGCTAGACTGGTCTACAATCAAGGTATATCAAGTGTTAGACCATATCCAATTGCAGCAAACAATTTTGAGTTAAAGCAAGGGCTGCTTCAAACTCTTCAGAATTGTTGTGTCTTCAGAGGGAAGCCGAACGAAGATCCAAACACATATCTAATGGGCTTCGAGGAGATTATGAACACCTTTCAATACAATGGTGTGTCACAACATGCGGTGTATCTAAGGGCATTCCCCTTTTCTCTTAAAGATAATGCAAAGCAGTGGCTTCGAAGCCTGCCCACGGGTTCGATTAGAACATGGGAGGAGATGACCAGAAAATTCCTTGATAAATATTTCTCCTCAGCTAAAACGGGCAGGTTTAGAAGACAAATCGATAACTTCTGCCCGAAAGAGAATGAAACTGTTTTTGAAGCATGAGAGAGGTTTAAGGAGATTGTTAGAGAGTGTCAACATAGCGGAATTGAACTCTGGATGCAACTCCAGGACTTTTGTGATGGATTGACACCGACCTTACGTAGAACATTGAGCAATGCAGCTGGAGGTCCGTTGATGAAGAGGACTCCAAAGGCAATAGTTATAATTCTTGATGAGTTATCTGAAGATGCTAATCAGTGTCCCTCTGAGATTATTGAAAGAAGAAGATCAACCGGTGTTCGCCAGGTTCATACTAACACATCTGTGCAGGTACAGCTTGATGCTATGGCCAAAAAGACAAGGAAGCTGACCTCGGTGTCGATACAAAGTGAGCCTCAGGCAGTAGTGATATATGTGTAAGAGGACACCCTACTCATGAGTGTCAAGCCTCAACTAAGGAATTGAATCTTGTGGTAAACTACAATTTAAATGCAATGGGTCAGAGGCACCCTTTATTTTCATGGAGTTCACCTGAGGGTACCGCGAATGCATGGCAACAAAATTACTCTAGACCCCAGGGACAAGGATCTCCAGCATTCCAAAATCAGTAGAGGCAGCAATTTCAGCCTCAACAACCCATTCAGTATGTCATAGAAGATCTCATGAAGGTCTTCATTCTGAAAACTAATGAGAGGCTTGAAACTCATAGTGCAGCTATATGGCAACATAGAGAAGCTATCAAAGAAATAAGTACTAGTTTTTGAAACTTGGAAAGACAGGTTGGGCAGCTAGCCACTCTATTGTCTGAGAGGATTCCAGGAACTCTCCCCACTGATACTGAGACAAATCCCAAAGAAACAGTGAATGTTGTGACCTTGAGAAGTGGGCAAGTGTTGAAGGATCCCACCCCAATCAAAAAATATGCGATAATTGCAAAGGAAAGCGGGGAGCAGCTAAAAAGTGATGATGACAAGAAGAAGATTGGCCAATGAAAACTAAGAAGAATAAAAAGGAAGGAAAATCAATAAGGGAGAAACATGATGAGAGCGAGCATATGCATGCTTTACCTTTACCTCAAAAGTTATGTAGAGAAAAGATGGACAAGTAATTTGAGAGATTTCTAGATGTGCTGAAATTGGCTCATGTAAACTTATCATTCATAGAAGTGCTCTCACAAATACCTGCTTATGCCAAATTCTTGAAATAGATCTTTACAAAGAAGAGGAAAATAGAGAAGACCTCTATGGTCAAGATTATATAGCATTGAAGTGCAATATTGCAAAACAAACTCCCACAAAAGTGTGGAGATCCAGGAAGTTTTACTATAACTTGCTTATTAGGAACTATAAATTTTGATAAGTCTTTGTGTTATTCTGGTGCCTCAATTAACCTAATGCCTATATCTATTTACAGGAAACTTGAGAAGGATATTGGAGAGATAAGGTCGGTGCCAATATCGTTGCAGCTGGCAGACCAAACAATTTTAATACCCGAGGGGATAGTGGAAGATGTGTTAGTTCGGATGGATAAGTTCGTATTTCCTGTGAATTTTATAGTGGTGAATATGTAGGATAACAAGGAAGTCCCCCTCATCCTAGGAAGATAATTTTTAGCGATGGGTAGAGCTATACTAGGTATACATGAGAAGAAACTTATGTTTAGAGTGGGCGAGGAGACGATGACTTTTGATACGAATATAGAAAAGGGGGCACAAAAGGAAAAACCAGATGCAAGTGTCAAATTAAAAGTGAAGGGCTCAAAGGAAAATGCTGTAGTGAGCAAGAAAGATAAGTGTGGGGTGTACCCCATAAAGGCTCAGAAGAAGCTGTCTGCATGGATGTGCGCATTAGTCGGAAGGCGAGGAATGGATCCCGACTTCGACTCAAACCCAGACTAGATGTTTCAGGAAATTTTCTTTACCTTATGCTTTTTAATTGTGTGTCATGGGGACATGCCACAACTTAAAGTGTGGGGTGGGGGATATGTTGTATGTTTTATGTATTTGTTAGTTTTGTTAGTTGTTGTAGTTGGAAAATTGAAAAAACCATAAAAATTGAAAAAATTTAGATTTTTCCCAACGATGGATATCATTCGACGGATTTCTTGAGGGATTAAAGTGAAAGAAAAAGACAAAAAACTTTCTTTTGTTAGGTAGTGTATTAAGTCCCCCTTGGTTGTTCTTTGTGCCGCGGTTCTTTTTCAAGGGTTTTGTTTGAACTAGGTGTAGTTAGTTTTTATTGTTGTTAATAGTAGGAAACCTTGTGCTATGAATTGAATGGAAGGCAATATCTCTTGACTTTATTGTGCCTTGTGAATAGTGAGTGCTTTAGTTGTGATGCTTAGGCTCAGCTTTTGACTCTTGTATAAGTACCTTAAATTGTATGACCTTAACTCTGCTTAACTGATTTGATTAAGAGTGTCGTGATGAGTTCGATCCTTAGTGAGTTATGTGCCATGTATGTGTGAGGTTTTGTGTTATTTTGTGCATTGCATTTGGTGTCTAGAACTTGCCCTGTGTGTTTGCAAAGAGAAATAGTAGTTTTATTCAGTCTTGAAAGCGATCTAGGCATTTTTTTGTTGAGCCAGTTATATGCTTTTACCCACCTAATTGTTATGTATATTAGTTAACTCCTTTGAGCCTGTAATATTGTTTCTTTGGAAACCACATTACAAGCCTTAACCATTTGTTCGAATTGTCCATCTATTTGAACCTTTTACCTCTCGTGAGCACTTGAAATTATTATAAACTTTGTAAAAGTTGAAGGGTGGGGGGGTTGGTTTGGCTTTTGAGTGGAACTAATGAATTAAGGAGAAAGGTGCACTAGTTTGAAAAAGTAAGAGCCACTTGTATTGAAAAAGAAAAAAAAATAATAATTGTATGATTGTGAAAAATATTCCTTGATAGTGGTAACTCTTGATGTAATTGTGCTTAAAAAAGTAGGGAGTTAATATATATTGATGTGAAGGCGGAGTTATGGTTTGACATAAGTGCGGGATTTTGAACAGTGAAATGTATGTATTAAAGTGCTTAGGGGGGTGTAGTCACTCTTTTATCTAAATGTATCCTACTCGTCCCTTATCATACATTACAACCAATGAAAGGCCTACTTGATCCTTGACTGAATGAGCTCAATTAGTAGAGTAGTACACTACGTGCAAGCTTATGGTACGTCTTTTGTGGCATATGAATGTTGTTTTTGGAGAGTGAGTGAATTCTTTCTATATTGAGTTCCTAATTGTTCTTAAGTTTTATTGTGTGTGGAACTACTCTCTATTGTTGTGTGAGGGCACTTGGTTAATGAAGGAAAGGTCATGTCGTTGACCTTTGTGTAAAGTAAGCGAGCGGGTTATAAATAAGTGTGTGGTGCTTTTGAGTCAAATTTTGAGGCTAGGATGTTATGGTATTGTACTTAACATGTTTTAAATATTCCTGGTGTGACGAGTTAGGAGAGTTGTTGAAAAAGGTCGTGTCTTTATGAAGTGTAGTCTGATTGCTCGAGGGCGAGCAGTGGTTTAAGTGAGGGGTGTTGATGGTAGGCTATAATATCATTTTTTAGTCTCTTATTGCACTCTAATTTACTGCACTTTATTCGTTTTGAGATTTAATTGCTAGAGTTTTGCACTTATTGTGTGTTTTATGCCTTATAGGAGTGATTCTGAGCTATGTAGATGTTATGAAATGAATTTGAGTGATTTGGAGCTTTGAAGTCTGAGTAAAAGCCCAAGGGATTAAGTCGGAATCATGTTCGGGGGTCGAGGACCATGTCTGGACATCAAAACGCAAGATAAACTCCGTACTATGAGAAATCCCCACTGCCGCGGTGCATTGGGCGTTGCGCTTGTGCATTTCTCTACTTCCTATCAGAACCAACTCTCTGGATTTCCCCACTGCTTCCCCGCATGGCGCGTCACCCCATGCGGCACGCATGTGCAATATTTACAGAGTGAAAATCCTATTTCGGCTAGGAGAAGGTGATTTCGTCTGGGCCCGACCGTACTTAGTATAAATACATGGAAAAAATATTATTTTTGGGACTTTTGACATATTGGAGACCTAAGGAGTCTAAGGAGGAGTTTCAGAAGCAAAAGCACAAGGAGTTCATCATTCAATCTCACTCAAGACACGAGTTTGGATCGTTTTATGTTTTCCTTTACTTTAAACATATTTGTGATTAATTTCTCCATATCTATGGAGTAGTTCCCTTTAGGGTTTGATGGATTTTGTGTATTGATATTTGTTTGTGGATTATAACTCTAGTTTTATGTATTGAATCATTTTGGGTGATTTAATCGTTGCATCTATATTCACTTTTTTATGTAATCGAGAGAGGCATAACTTGTGATATCTTTGCATTATATTATTGGCTGAGTTCACTAAATCTTCTTAGTAGTCGAAAGAGGCTAGTTGAATCATTGATTAAACCTAGTTAGGAGAATAATTGAGAGAGGTTCTCCTGAAGACCAATCCACTACGCATTCTTGCATATCTTCACGTGAGTAAATTGGTTCATCTCGCGAGGTTAAGACTTAATCGAGATAAGAGTTTCTACTAAACGTTTGAACTAATAATTGAGTGAATTCGAGAGACTCACCTAAACATTAGAAATGAATTATCTAAAGTTAGATCTCAAACAATTATCTTGTACATATCCTATCAACCCCTATTTTCTCCCACTGATAACTTCCTTGCTTACCTTTGTTGCGATAGTCATTAGCCAATAGCTTTAGATTCTTAGTTAATTTTATTTATTAATCATATAAATCTCAATTGTTGATTCTCCTGGATAGCAGTCAAGCTATAAACTAAGAAAATACTGTTTAACTCCAATCCTTGTGGATACGATATTATACTATAATATCTTTGACTAGCGACCATAATTTAAGTGGTATTCCGAGCTTGTCACCTGTATATAGAAAACCGACTGCTTAATCAATCGAAGCGCCATGTACAAATCGAACATCGACTTAGCTACCTGGAGCCTTGTATACAGCAAAATGCAAACATCGCCAATGAAAAGAAATCCGCAGCACCGCTTCATCAATCACGAATGTCGTAATACACAATCGCAAACCTCATCACAAACGTTATGCCAATTAGTGGTCGCTACCTAGTTTCGCAGTCAAATGTATCTCTTGGGCATGCATATATTTCATTTCGCTATTACCTTGAATGTTTTAATGTTTTGTTCGTGCAGCTTTAGGCATGATTTTGCTCGCTCCCAAGCGGAGAATACTTTACATTTCAGTGCAAAGCTATCCCAATAAGCGGAGACACACTCTACAAATCAAGCTCTCCTAACAAGCGGGGACATTTCTCAGTGCAAACATCTCCCAACAAGCGGATACGCACTTTACAAATCAAGCTCTCCCAACAAACGGAGAGAATTTTCAAATGCTCCGCCAGCTGCGGAACGGTAAACAACCCGGCTAACAAATAGAGTCAGGATCAAGTATCCCATCATCCCAATCCCAAATAACGGCTTACCAGCAGCCACACATCATAATTCATGCATCATTTACATCGCATCTTAATATATTCTGCATTATAATATATTGGTATGCATGCATTTCTTTTTTTAATAGGACAAACACCGCAGCGTGGAACTATTTATTAGCAGCAGATCGAACTACAATGCTATGGGGACAACCAACCCAGTAGCGGGCTCAAGATCCCAACTCAAGATGACCAGCGAGCTCAAAATTTTGAATCATTCCAATCAGGCCGCAAAATTAAGGCTATCATGAGTGACCAATCTTCCGTCCCGCCATATCGTCACAATACGATACTGGGGTAATTCTTCCGAGTGCCGCTTCGTCAAATCCATACTCCAGAACTACGTGAGGCCTGATCCTCGTTAAGCCCAAGGTATGTAAGCAATTCAAAGCCAGAATTCGGCCCAATATCCCCAAAACTTTACTAGATTCTTCCTCAATTCATAACTTTCATGCCATTCTTGCAAAGCATGCCTAAAGTCGGGACAAAATTATCTTTGGTTCAATTTCTTTGCCCTAAAACCCTTTTATTGTCTTTAGTCAAAGAGGGGCAGTCGGTGACGGCCAATTTTGACCGTCCCATTTAAAAATAATTTATTCACGCATAACAATTTATAATAAATATTTTAAAAGTATTTTTATATTAATGAATATCTACTTTTATAAATTAATTAAGTATTAGTTTCAAAATTAGTCAATTAATACTGATATTGTGTAATTACAAATGTATTCAATATCATAAAATAACTTTTGTGTATACATTACATAGGTTTTATAATTTGACAAAATTACTCCTTAATTTCCAGTGAAGTAGGTTACTATGTTAATATTTCGAAATTAGTGCTATAATTTAAAATATGTGTCATTTATAGATAATTAATTAAAATAATTAGCAACATATAGTAATTATAATTTTACCATATTTTTTATTAAAATTGTTAAGTTTATTTAAATTGTTTTTAAAGGGGTTAAAAGCTAAAAGGCTACAATTGCAATTCCTTCATTAAATATAAATGGCTACTATCTAAATGATGTTTAGCCCAAGGCCCAATTCGGGTATGACCCAGTCCAAACACCCATCTCATTCTCCACTTTGGCAATCCATGGCACTTTCCCTAAACCAATCACAACCTGCCACATCACTCGCAAAGAAAGCACAATGAATCTAGGCCGTTGATGGCCCACGTTTTATCCCCAATTTTCCTTTAGATTTTGTATCTCACCAGACTCAATCTCAGCCATCCAAATCCAAAGATCCAACGGCTATCATATTTTCTCGTTTTAATTGTTTAAACTCAAAATTATTTGGGCCGTTGATCTAAAGATCCAACGGCCCAGATCACATTATTCGTTTTTAACCCTTAGACACTAGTCATGTATCCCCCTAACCCTAATCATTTCTCTCTTTGAACCACCGTCCCTCTTTTCCCTTCCTCTCTCTATTCTCCCAACTCACCAATACCAAATCAATCACATACCTCGCACAAATTTATGCAAGGTCACAAATCAAACCACAAACACTCGATTTGCCTACCTACATCCCCGAATCCTGCTGTTATCTTTCACTTTTCATCACTAGATTCAAAATCCCCACTTCTGGAACCCTAGGCTTAAAGAGGAAAGGGTCTGATTTTTTCTTTGTTCTTTCGAATCAAGCATGCATGGCCATCTATCTTGTCCCCGTACTGTGAATCCTACTATTTTCTTTCCAATTTCACCGATGAAATTCAAAGGGCCTAATTCTGAACCCTTAGACCAAAGGGTGAAACCTCAAATCGTTTGAGATCTTTATGTTCTTTCAAATCGAAGAATATGATGAGCCTCTTTAGAATTCATTATGATGATTCTTTACCTAGAGGTCAAAAGTAGTGACCTCTGGGTTTTGTAGCTTTGTCCGATGGGTCGACGTCATCAGCGGCCGACTCACTCCACTCCAACACCACTGTATTTTGATTTTCACTCGATTTGCTATCATCATCGACTATGCGTTATCTTCCACTATTATTTTGAATATTGTTGAACCCTAGAAGCATTGAATGCCACTAGAAAAAGGGGTCTTCAATGCTCTCACCTAAGAAGAACCTAACATTGAGCACATATACATTCACAAACATACTAAGCAAAAAAATACTAAGAAAACTAGGGGTTTTTGTCTTAGGTCTCTTACTGCCTTCTCTCTTTTGCCGAGTTCTTTGATGGTTCAAGCTTTAAAGTTTCTGGGATGTTTGAGCTACAAAAAGAATTCGTTTGGTCTGCTGCTATTAAGAAGTTCAGCATCTTTCTCTCCCTTTTCTTTCGTTCATCTCTCTGAATGATGTAGATATGTCGATGTTAAGTTCTGTAGATTATAATCATGTTGTATGTGTTTGACATGTTTGATATTTATTTTTTGTTAGTTTGACAACCTTTTATGATCAGCTTGTTCTGTTATGATATAGTTATTGATCTTTGTTCTGAGTTTTTCTACAGTCTCCATGTCTAAACTCTTATATGCTTATGCTCAATATAAACTTCATAGTTCTCAGTGACTTACAATAAACTCATCTCTATTTTATTGCACTTCTGTAATTTTGTGAGTTTTGGAAGCTAGGTTTACTACCTGAGAGTTATTACTAAAATGAAACCTAAACTTGTTCAAGACTTATATCCCTGCGCTTAACCTTAAGTTTTGAACTTACAATGTCTAAATACTTTCTTGTCTGCCTGTGTTTGTTAAACTGCCTCTGAGTTACCACGATGGTCCTTACTCTATTTGATTATTATCATTGTTAAACCAATCATGTTCATGTCTTCCTTTCACTAGTGATACTGTTATAATGTTCACTTCTATATATTATTCCCTGCATCTTATTTGTTTATGATCAAGTTCATTATTTAGTAATCTTGACTGATGTACACTTGAAAATTTAATATGTCCATGTCACTTAATTAAGTTGAAAGAATCTGAGTATTTATATGCTTTTTACTCTGTATCTGCACCTGTTAACTCTGAGAGTAAGTTTTGGGCTATCACTATAACTTTCTCATGATTATGCTCAACTTTTGTATGCCTAAGAACTATATTATTTGCATTAAGCTGTCTTCTTCTCATGAATCTTTGATGTATATATATTATGTTAAGGTTAAACTATTTTCCTCTTGCTAGTGTAAGTCATTATTTTGTTTGGATAAAGTAAGCTAGTAGTTGTTACACAACTAAGTTTGTTTGTTCCATAATCAGTTGAGATCTTCACAGACATGTGCAATACATCCCTGTCCTTAATCTTTTGAGCTCCTGTTGATTTTTGTAAAGTTTACATGCATCTATATTTAACTTATCTTCCATGAAGAAAGGACTTAAACACTAGGTTATAATCAAGTGACCCTTTTAGGAGTTGAAGCATGATCACTTCATACCTATATGCTAAACTAGATTTATGTTTGAATTTGAACTTGTTTTGATGCAATGTTTTCCATTTCCTTTCTTCATTTTCATGATCAATTTGGTTCAGTAATGTCACGCCACATCCTCAAGAACCCGGCCGAGCAAGCCTATTAGATACTTTCTATACAATTAACTCATGATCAAGAGAAGACGTGATTTCATTAATTATGCAGTAAGAGTCTCATTCACACAATCCTAAATCATTTCATTAGTCATTGCGCTTTTAAGTCCCAAAATACACATTTATTAAAGTTCAAGTGGAACAAGTGATCAAACACAACATGACTTGTTTAACATTCCCAGCACCTATATACAACCCACATAGTGTCTATGGGGCCTCTAAAGATACAAAAGATAGTAAAGATGGTGCCGGCAACAAGGCCCCGGCTATACCTCAAACAATGACCATAATATAAACAAAAAGTACAATACATGACTCCAGAATGAAATGGGACTCATCTAGTCCGCTGAGAAGAGGATGCAACACTATCTGTGATCCGCATTGTCTGCTATGTAACTACCTACATCCATTTAAAGATGCAGCGCCCCCAACAAAAGGGACGTTAGAACCATTGAATAGCACTAGTATGTATAGCTAAACACCAACTCTATAGAATGAATAATAATACAAGAGGAATAGTCAAGAATTCAATAAGGGCTTCAAATAATAGTAAAACAACAAGTTAAGGATCATATACATTTTCAAAACAATTTTCATATTACTAGGTTGGGTGACCTTTAGTACCGATGTTCCACAATTCACAATACCTCTGTATTCTTACACGAAGTCCGATCTTGGCTCGATCAGCTAGGCCGCCTCATCTGAGGCATTACCATAATAGCATTATAACTTTCCAGCACAGTACCACCATGTGTGCGGCATGGCGTCCGATTATGGCTCGATCGGCTAGGCCATCTCATTTGAGACATCAACCCTTTTCATAATTTCATCCACAATACCACCGTCTTCTTACACGGAGTCCGATCTCGGTGCGACCGGCTAGGCCATCTCATTTGTGACATTACCTTTTTCAGTCAATCATCTCACATCGTACTTTTTTCATGTACTTTCGATTCACTGACACTAGTGATTACGATTACAAAGTCATTCGTGGCACTTGGCCGTATTTCATAGTTCCAGACCCCCTTTTCAACATTCAATATCATTATCAAAATCAATAAGGCTCCCCATTCAAGACATTAAATTCACATATAAGCAATTTGGGAATCTTAGGCACATAGAGGCTTTTCATACAATTTGGCATAACAACCTTTATTTTGATCTTGACATGAAGCCTTAACATTTCTAACACATATTCCACATTTTTAAACACATCCTAAATCACAAGATAACATGATGAAACTTTTAGAATAAATATTGAACTTACATTCTTCGACACAAACATGCTAGAAATCGCCAATTCTCTAATGATCAAGGGATTACTCCAATTACATGATCACCGTGGGGTTCGATTCTAGGAAGAAGGGGGTTTAGCCAACATACCTCAATTGAGCTCCTTAAAACTCTAAGATGTTCTGGAATATTAGCCACTTCAATCTATTTTAGCAATATAACAAAATTGAACCAAAATTAGGAAGATGAACATGGTTTTAGCTCAATTGAGCATATTATCAAACACTAGGTGTGCATCAATGCCTTAAGGCCCTTTTCTTTGTGGAGGATTCCATCCTTCCCCAACTCATTCTATGTCATTTGTAGCTCACAATCTTCCCACATACTACAAGGATACATGCATGCAAGGTAAGCACTTCCATCCCCATGAATTACCTTACTAATAGTCCATTCTAGTTACTTTTTGAAATTAAGGGTCTGGGTGATAGAATCTTACCTCTTAGTAAGAAGACCTAGGTGCCTCTCTTGATAATCTTCAAGATTCTAAGTGAGAACTGGAGAGTAATGTGATGAATATCACTTGACCTACTAGGACCCTCTCTCTCACTCTAAAAATATCAAAAAATATGATCAAAATGGCCCATGGGATATGTTTCAACGAAATATGGTCGGGTTTAAAAACCCCAAAAATGAAGCTCCGAAACAAGGTCTGCGATTGCATAATCGATTTGTGAACCGCATATCAGTCGCATAATCGGTGACCAAAACAGCCAAAAACTTGTCCGTGTCTGCGGTCACTATACGGCCCGTAGACCTGTTCTATGGTCGCATAATGAACCGCAGAACAGTTATGCTGTCGCATAGACGACCGCAAAATTTCATCCAAACTGGACAATTAATTGTCTCACTCTGCAGCCATTATGCGTTCCGCAGAGTGATTCTGTGGTCGCATAATGGACCGCAGAAACGCATAACACTGCCAAATATTTTCCTCTACTTTTCGGTGCATTCTTCAACCCAAAAGTCCAAACCGCGACGAGCAACCTCGCCGCGAAGAATTTCTACTATTATTAACCTCTACGCCTACTATGGCATCACGGAACCCGGGTTTTTAAGAAACAACTTTACAGGGCCTTACATCCTCCCCCACTTAAGATCATTCATCCTCGAATGAGGATCCGAGTCCATTATTAGCACCTTGTGCAACTCAGTTAACATATCCTACATTAGCAACCCCAAATTTAACTATCTCTCTAAATTCTCAAAACATTCGCCAGAGTTTTGTTTGTAACTAGGCCTATCCACCTGTCAGAGAGCCCCAGAAACACATCTTATAAACATGCATGGAACCCAACGACATAGCATAACTCATAACAATACCAACTGTGGCCTCATGTAAACAATATATAATCAAAAGGAGCATATTTACATTAACTGAACAAGTGATACAAAATTCTTAGGCGGCGGGTCCGTAAAAGAAAGGATTACACAACTATTTAAACAAGTGAGGATACTTCTTCTTCATCTCTTCCTCGACCTCCCACGTGGCCTCTTCAACCTGCTGGTTTTGCCATAACACTTTCACGAAGGCAATTTCTTTATCCCTCAACTTTCGGACTTGCCTATCAATCTCTTCAGATGTAAATTCTTCATTAACCTCAATGGTCTCAACCAGCACAATAGTTGAGGGATCTCCAACTACCTTTTTCAACATAGGCACATGGAATATCGGGTGCACTAATGACATCTTGGGTGGTAGCTCAAGTTTGTACGCCACCAGACCGATCCTCTGGATTATTTTGTATGGCCCGACATACCTCAGACTCAATTTCCCTTTTTTCCCAAACCACATACTACCCTTCATGGGGGAACCTTCAAGAATACCCAATCATCTTCTTTGAACTCTAATTCTCTACGACGAACATCCGAATAGGATTTCTAATGACTCTGAGCAGTTTTCAACCGCTCCTTTATGATCTTAACTTTTTCCATAGCCTGATGTACACGGTATGTCCCTATCAACTCTGCTTCCCCAATCTCGAACCACCCAATTGGAGATCTATATCTCTTACCATATAATGCCTTAAATGGTGCCATCTGGATACTTGCATGAAAGCTATTGTTATAAGAAAATTCTATGAGTGGCAAATGATCATCCCAGCTACCCTTGAAATCAAGAACACAAGCACGCAATGTGTCCTCAAGCGTCTGAATAGTCCGCTCTGCTTGCTTGTTGGTCTGTGGATGGAAAATTGTACTAAGATTCACCTGAGTACCCAAACCTTGCTGAAATTGCCTCCAAAAATTGGTCGTGAACTGATCCCCTTGATAATGATAGAAACTGGAGTTTCGTGTAGCCTGACTATTTCCTTGATATACAACTAAGTATACTGTTCCACTGTGTTGGTATATTTAACTAGCAAGAAGTGTGCTAATTTCGTGAGTCGGTCCACCATCACCCAAATTGAGTCAAACGTGCGCGGAGTGCATGGTAATCCTACCACAAAATCCATATTAATCATCTCCTACTTTCACATTGGAATTTCTATGTTTTGTGCCAACCCACCAGGCCGTTGATGCTCGGCCTTCACTTGCTGACAGTTCAGACACCTTGCCACAAAGTATGCCATATTCCTTTTCATGTCATTCCACCAATAGACTTCCTTGAGGTCGTGATACATCTTCGTAGAACCTGGATGCACGAAATACCTAGAAGCGTGAGCTTCAGTCATGATTCTTTCCCGGAGACCATCTACATTCGGAACACATAGTCACCCTTGGTACCTTAGTGTACCATCATCCATTCTAAGAGAAAAAGCCGTAGTCTTATGTTTTTTAATCCCCTCCTTCAATTGCACTAAAATGGATCGTTGTATTGCTTTGGCCCTATTTTGCACAATTACCCCTCCTTCATTAGAGTCTATAAGACGAACTCCCAAACTAGCCAACCGATAGACTTCCTTGGGCAATGGCCTTTGATATACCTCTAAGTGTGCTAAACTACCCATAGATTACCGGCTAAGAGCATCCGCCACAGCATTGGCTTCCCCCGGGTGATATAGGATATCGACGTCGTAATCCTTGAGTAACTCAAGCCATCTTCTCTACCTCAGATTCCGTTCCTTTTGTTTTAAAATATATTGAAGACTCTTGTGGTCCGTGAATACATCCACATGGACCCCATACAAATAGTGACGCCAAATTTTCAATGCAAAAACCACCGCCGCAAGTTCTAAGTCATGTGTTGGATAATTCTTTTCATGATTCTTGAGTTGCCTAGAAGCATATTCTATAACATTGCCATGTTACATTAACACACACCCAAGCCCAATTCTTGAAGAATCACAATATACCACAAATTCATCTGTACCCTCTTGTAAGGTCAACATCGGCATTGTAGTCAATCTCGATTTAAACTCCTGGAAGCTCGTTTCACAAGCATCAGATCATTGGAACTTAACTATTTTCTGAGTCAATTTAGTCAACGGAGAGGTAAGAGTAGAGAACCCCTCGACAAACTTCCCGTAATACCATGCTAAGCCCAAGAAACTGCTAATCTCGATGGGCGTTGTAGGTCTACGACAATTCTTTACTACTGAAATCTTTTGAGGAGCAACCTTGATTCCTTCTCTAGAGACAACATGATCCAAGAATGTGACATATTCGAGCCAAAATTCACACTTTTAAAATTTTGCATACAATTGGTGCTGATGAAGAGTCTGCAACACTGCCCTGAGATGATCGGCATGGTCCTCCCGACCTCGTGAACACACCATAATATCGTCAATGAACACTATCATAAAGGAGTCGAGGAAAGGCTTGAAAACCCGATTAATAAGATCCATGAAAGCCGCTGGGGCATTTGTTAGCCCAAAAGACATCACCAGAAATTCAAAATGCCCATATCGGGTCCTAAAAGTTGTTTTCGAAATATCCTGCTCCCTGATCTTCAATTGGTGATACCCGGATCGTAAATCAATTTTGGAGAATATTTAGCACCCTTTAACTAATCAAACAATCATCTATTCTTGGTAGTGGGTATTTGTTTTTGAATGTGACTTTGTTGAGTTGCCGGTAGTCAATACACATCCTCAACGATCCATTTTGCTCCCTTACAAAGAGAACCGGTGCGCCCTATAGTGACACACTCGGTCGGATGAAAACCTTCTCTAACAAATCCTTCAATTATTAATTTAGTTCCTTCAATTCTATTGGTGTTATTCTGTAGGGCGGAATAGATATAGGCTGTGTGCCTGGCATCACATCAATCCCAAAATCAATCTCCCTGTCTGGTGGAATCCCAGGGAGCTTATTAGGAAAGATCTTCAAAAACGTTTTCAAAACTGGCACTGACTCGAGTGTAGGTGCCTCTGCATCGGTGTCCGTAACCCAGACCAAGTTATAGATACACCCCTTGTTAATCATCTTTGTGTCCTTAATGTAAGAAATAAACCTACCCTTGAGCACCACATTATCCCCCTTCCACTCAACAACAGGTTTACTTGGAAATTCAAACCTCACAATTCTAGTTCGGCAGTCGAGCTTAGAAAAACACGAATAAAGCCAATCCATCCCCATAATTACATAAAAATCAACCATCCCCAATTCAATGAGATCGGCCATGGTGTCCCGACCACGCACCGTGACAACACAACCCCTATAAACTCGTGCGGCCACAATAGACTCGCCAACAAGAGTAAATACAGAGAACGGCTCAGAAAGTTATTCCAGTACTATCCCAAATTTCATAGCAACATAAGGGGTAACTAGGATAACGTGGAACCGAGATCAATAAGAGGATATACATCATGAGTTTGGACAGTCAATATCCTCGTGACAACATCTGGAGATGCCTCTGCATTCTGGAGACCGCTAATAGCATAGAAACAACTGGGTCCTCCTGAACTCTACACACCACCCCTAGCTGCACCACACCCTACTGGAGGACCTCAAGCTAGAGGGGGTGCGGAAGATGTAGAAGCTGCAGAACCGGATGGCTGTGTCGTGCCCTTACCCGCACCCTGGCGAGATGAACGACACTCCCTTTGAATATGAGCCCTCAACCAGCACCCGTAACATATAGGTAAGTCCATGTAGCAAATCCCCGAGTACATCTTCCCACACCTAGGGCATGGGGGCCTCCACTGCTGTGGGAATCTGCCTCCTGATTGGCCCTGATGGTGGGGTCCCCTACTCGAGGTCGATGCACCCTTTGGACCCCCCGACACTTCAAAGTTCCCAAGGGACTCAAGGCTCAAGGAAATGCTTGTGCCTGGGAGGGACTCAAGGCTTAGATGAGGCGGCCTAGCTGATCAGGCCGAGATCGGACTCCGTGTAAGAATACAGAGGTATTGTGAATTGTAGAGCATCGGTTCTAAAGGTCACCGAACCTAGTAATATGGAAATTGTTTTGAAAATATATATGATCCTTAACTTGTTGTTTTGCTATTATTTGAAGCCCTTATTGAATTCTTGACTGTTCCTCTTGTATTATTATTCATTCTATTGCGTTGGTGTTTAGCTATACATAGTAGTGCTATTCGACGATACTAACGTCCTTTTTGCCGGGGGCACTGCATCTTTAAATGGATGCAGGTGGTTACATAGCAGACAGTGCGGATCAAGGATAGTGTTGCATCCTCTTCTCAGCGGACTCGGTGAGCCCCATTTCTTTTCGGGGTCATTATATTGTACCTTTTGTTTATATTATGGTCACTTTTTGAGGTATAGCAGGGGCCTTATTGACGGTACCATCTTTACTCTCTTTTGTATCTTTGGAGGCTCCGTAGACACTATGTGGGTTGTATATGGGTGTTGGGAATGTTAAACAAGTTATGTTGTGTTTGATCACTTGTTCTACTTGAACTTTAAAAAATGTGTATTTTGGGACTTAAAAGCGCAATGACTAATGAAATGATTTAAAATTGTGTGAATGAGACTCCTGCTGTATAATTAACAAAATCACGTCTTCTCTTGATTGTGGGTTAATTGGATAGAAAGTATCTAACATGCTTGCTCGGCCGGGTTCACTCGGTTGAGCGCCGGTAGAGCTTCCCGAGAATGGGGCATGACAAACTTGGTATCAGAGCCTAAGGTTTTAAAGTGTCCTAGGATGTCTCGGAGCGGTGTCTGGTAGAGTCCTTCTTATCGGTGTATTTTCGACCACATCTATAAGTTGGAGGCTACTTGAAAATTTAGGAACAATACCCTTCTTTGATACTCTGGATCGTGCGATGAAACTAATTGTGCAATTGTTCCTCCTCTAACTCGTACATTCCTTTAAATTTCAGTATATGGCACCTAAGAAGAGAGCAAGAACTGGCCAAGTGTCCAACGCCACCTTAGGAGTGGTAGTTGACCCTTTATTTGATAAAGTGGGTGAACACCCGAGGGGTGAGGATAATCCCCCGACTGCTACACTACCTGATTCCACTACACCGGCCCAGGCCACACCAATTCCTACACCTACTGAGGGTGCGATGGTTCCTCCACCTGGCATTCCGATTCTACCTCCAGCCCCAACTTCCAGCTCTGGTATTTCTGATGGGGATCTTAGGGGAGCTATTCAGATGCTGACTCAGATAGTGGCTTCTCAGGCCCAAAGGTCGAATGTTGCACCTACATCCTCTAGACTGCAAGGGGATTCTAATGGTTCCAGGGTGAACAAGTTTCTGTAGTTGGATCCTCCGGTGTTCACGGATGCTAATTCTAAGGAGGACCCACAAGACTTCATTGATGAGATGCATAAGACTCTCCAGGTTATGCGCGCTACTAAGACGAAGGGAGTGGAGTTGGCCGCCTACCGCCTAAAAGGAGTGGCCTATTCTTGGTTTGAGTTGTGGGAGGACTCTCAGGAGGAGGGGAGCCCTCCAGCGAGATGGAGTGAGTTTGCTGATGCTTTTATAGACCATTTCTTGCCTGCCAAGACTAGGGCAGCCCATGCCGCAGAGTTTGAGAATCTTAAGCAGGGGAGTAGGAGTGTGTGGGAGTATCACAAGAAGTTCGCGCACCTGTCAAAATATGCCATTCTCATGTTGCCTAATATGGAGGCTAGAGTGCACCGGTTTGTGCAGGGCCTTAGCCCCTTGGTAATCAATGAGGCCGCTACAGTTGCCTTGAATTCAGACATGAACTATGGGAAAATGGTAGCATTTGCTCAAGCTAGAGAGGAATGCAAGTTGAAGAATGGGAGGGAGCGAGAGGGTACCAGCAAGGCTCTGTCCGCAGGTAACTTTGGGGAGTCATTTAGTGGGGGGAGATCACCTTTCAGGGGAGGGTTATTAGGGCCAACCCAGTCTCATGCTCAGTCTTCAGCCAGTGCACCGCCAACGGGGCACAGTCAGCAGTAGGGGAGTCGCTTCAGGCCAAATCAGGGGGGTTCCCTCCTTAGCTCTTAATTCATTGACACATTCATTTCCTTAAGGGTTTAGTGTTTAATGACAGCGAAAGATTTCCAATGTGAATTATTCTCTAAGTATAGCCATCTCATTGATATATAATTTCCTCTACCATATTAATCTTACTCTTGCTTCAGTTATCTATTTGTGTATTTGTCATGAACATCAAAGTATGATTTGTAGTTAGAATATGCTAAATATCTATTGGATATATGTGCAATGACTTTCTTATTTTTTTGACATGTACATCTGTTTAGGCCTATGAGTTCCTGATGAACTCAGCCCTAATTCCAGCCATATCGCATCTCGTCCAGGAGTCCAAAGTCAGTTGTGTTTGCTTTTCTTTAATGATGGGCCTACCTTCTTGAGGCTTAATCACAAAGTCCAATCATCTTTCCCTCAACTCCTTTATCATTATTATTGTCTCGTTAATTTAGTTTACTGCTTCTATTAGTTTAATGTTAGTTGTATTTGTTATGTCTTTATTGTTGTTATATCTCTCATATATATAACACTCATATATTTGAACACATGCTTTTCTTTTATGCTTTAGTATCATATGAACTTAGGCAAGCCTTAAACAACATAGGATTTAAAAGAGAAATTAGTTATAAGTAGATCCTTAACTCACTAATTATAATCTACCCGCAAATTATTATTGTATTTCACTCACCCTCCTTTCCTTGAAGGATATTCAAAATCCAGAACTTAGCAAAATAGCAGCTCTATTTCAAAAAGGAAAGTTCAGATTGCAAACGACCTCTTCTTTGGAAACCCTCCGAATCTGAGGTAATTTTAGGCTCACTTTCTTGCAAGACATCCTTTAGAGTTATGTAACTAACCAACCCCCAAATCAAAGTATTTTCATAACTCAATCTGTTTATATACTTATAAAATCTAGACCATTTATGTACCAATTTCAAGAGTCTTTTAATATCTCTTATAAACCTCTTCATAAACTCATATCCCTTTAGGACCTCGCATTCTTTCTATCAATATCATACTTAGGTATATAGTAAGCAGCATTCCTTATCACTACTCAAAGCCTTTTATAAAATAATTGATCCCAAACTTAGTTTAAATCCTATGGAGCTACCTTAGGTAGATTTTACGGGGTGCCTAACACCTTCCCCTTAGAAGAACAAGAACTCTTACTCATAATCTCATCGGTTAGAAGACTAACAAAGAACATGACTTAGTAATTAAATAGGTATCCTAGTATACCTTAAAATATTAGGTGGCGACTCTCTTTCATCAACAACAGAGAAACCACAAGTTGAATCCTATGTTGACTAGTGCAAAATAGGGTGCAACGGTTGTGGGTTAGAAAAATGAGAGCAACAGAATAGATATTAGGGATTTAGTTCCATTATAAAAATTTGATTATCTTTCTTGTCCCCCGATGTGTAAAAATGAGTACTATGTATAAATAGTGAAGTGCATGTAACAAAGTATGTGGATCAAATTCTTTAGTATAAGATAATTATAAAATAGAAAGAAAAATTATGTGGTCAAAATGTAAATAATGTCATGTCGCATCGAGTCACATCATGATGTCTTGTCACATCAAGTGTGTCATCATATCATATAATGATGGTGTAAGTCCCCGTACAAATGTTAACCAAAACCTCGGGGTTTCATGGTGCCAAGATAGATTCCTGCGTTGAACAGTACCCTACGGACTTAGAGGAAAATGTTTCGTAGAAGAACGCATTTCTGCGGCCCATTATGCGGCCGCATAATCACTCTGCAGACCGCATAATGGCTGTAGAGTGAAGCAGAAAGTTTGGCCAATTTGAGGTTAGTTTTGCGGTCGATTATGCGACTGCATAATCGATATACAGACCGCATATTGGTCACATAATTCCTCTTGGGTTTTTGCGGAGGGAGTTCTGCGGTGCATTTTGCGACTGCAGAACAAGTATGCGGACCGCATACTGGTCGCATACCGGGACCGATAGTTTAGGCCCCTGAGGGCCATTTCTGCGGTCACTTTGCGGATCGCATAATCATATGTGGTCACATATGCGACTGCAGACCTGTGTCGGGGCACCCTTTTTCTTAATTTAAAACCCGACCCCCATTCCGTTAAAACACCCATTTAGTCTATTTTGAGCTCATTTTATGATATTTCTAGAGTGAGAGAGAGAGAGGGTTCAAGAGGGAGGGCCTAAGTTTTCATCAAATTGATCTTAGATCATCACTTAAATTTTGGAAAAATTCAAGTAGAGCACCAAATTCTTCATCCAAAAAGGTAAGACTTCATTACCCCAGCTCTTAATTTCAAACATAGCTATAATGGGGTACTAGTGTGATACTTCATGGGTATGAGGGTGGTTTATCTTGCATGCATGTGTGATAAAGAGTGTGGGGAAAAAGTGATCTAGAACCATGAACGTTTTCCCAATTCTGGGTTCAATTTGTATATTGCTAAAATTGATAGAGGTTACTAAGGGTTCCGGATAATAGTAGAGTCTAAAGAAGCGCAATTGATGTATGTATGGATAACTCTCTTATTCTTAGAGTCTAACTCCTAGTGTCCGAGTAATTGGTGTAAGTTCCAACTTGATCATACTAGAATTGTTTGCCTTAGTGTGTTGGATTGAATGATTTATGTTCCCTAATTGTTTTAGATGATTACCGTGTCATCATGCTATTTGAGAATGTACTTATGATTTTCCACGCTCCTTATCTTATGTGTGCAATGCCTTATGTGATGGTACTTATCGGCATGAATTATGATGTTAGTTGAACAAATAAAAAGGGAAAGACTTGAATTGTAAAATGTTCCCAAGGGCCAAGGACTACTTAATAAATGAGGCTGTTTGTGCCTTGTAACGAAAGATGGGAAAGAAATGTGAATTGAGTGAACAATTAAAAGAGGTTATGTCTCAAGTGAGATGGCTTAGCCGATCGGGCCGAGATCGGATGCCATGTTGTACACATAGTGGCATTTGTGGTGGAATTATTGATTTACATTGTGGATATGGATATGTGTCACTTGAGATGGCTTAGCCGGTCGGGCCGAGACCGGACTCCGTGAGATGTGGCATTTGGCACTAAAGATTATTAACCTAAAAAGATGAAAAGATTGAATCGAAAACTATGTGATCCTTACTTGGTGTTTCTGTGTATTTATGTGAAGCACTTATTGATTATTATGACTGCCTTCTCCTTGGTTTACTGTTCATTCTACTAAGATTGGTATTTGCCTTACACACTAGTACTATTCAACAGTACTAACATCCCTCTTATGGGGGGGGTGGCGCTCTATCTTTGAATGGATGTAGGTGGTTCCAACGCAGATAGCGCTGATCGCAGATAGTGTTGCTCTCCCTCACACTCATCATAGCAGTCTTGGTGAGCCGCATTTCCTCATGGGGTCATGTAGTCCTTCTTTTGTAGAAGTTTTCACATTTTGAGGTATAGCCAGGGCCTTGTTGTCGGCACTGTCATATTGGTCTTTTGTATCATTAGAGGCTCTATAGACGTTTATGTGGGTCGTGTATGGGTATCGTAGTGGTCACTAGACTAAGTTGTATTTTGAAAACTTTACTATGGCATAATGTATACAGTGAAAAATGGGCTAGCAACGTTTATGCATGTATATCTGATCTCTCCATTATTTAGTAGATGGTAACGCGTCCTCTTTTCGAATCATGAATGAGTCAGGTAGGGATGGTCTAATAGGCTTGCTCAACCGGGTTCACTCGGTTGAGTCCCCGAGGTTGGGGGGTAAAAAACTTGGCATCAGAGCCTAATGTTTTAAATTGTGCTAGGATGTCTCTTAGCTGTGTCTAGTAGAGCCATTCTTATCGATGTGTTGTCGACCACATCTATAATTAGGGGGCTACTTGGACATTTAGGAATAATACTTTCATTGTTGTTCAATATCGTGCGATGGAGTGGAATGTGAGGTTGTTCTCCTCTAACTCGTGCATTGTTCTAACTTTCAGTAAATGGCACCTAAGAAGAGAGCGAGAATTGGCTAAGAAGCCAATGCCACCCCAGGAGTGGTTGTTGATCCCCTACTTGATAATGCGGGTAATGGGAATCCCCCTACTATTACACAGCCTGATTCGTCTACTCTAGAACAAACTACCTCAGTTCCTACACCCGCGGAGGGTGCCACAATCCCTCCCACCGATATACCTGTTCCACCTCCAGCCCCAGCTCCTGGTCCCGGTATTTCCGATGGGGATCTTAGGGGAGCTATTCAGATGCTAACTCAGTTAGTAGCTTCTCAGGCTCAGAGGTCAAATGTTGCACCCACCTCATTTAGCTTGCATGGGGATTCTTCTGGTTTTAGGGTAAACAGGTTCCTTCAGTTAGACCCTCCAGTGTTCACAAGTACTGATCCCGGGGCAGACCCTCAGGATTTGCTTCCTATCATTTGAAAGGGGTGGCATATTCCTGGTTTGAGATGTAGGAGGATTCCCGTGAGGAGGGGAGCACTCTGGCGAGATGGAGTGAGTTCGCGGATGCCTTCATAGACCATTTCTTGCCTGCCGAGACTAAGGCAACCCGTGCTGTAGAGTTTGAGATCCTTAAACATGGTAGTAAGAGTGTGTGGGAGTATCACATAGAGTTCTTGCGCCTGTCAAAGTATGTTGTTCATATGATGCCGACTCTGGAGGCTAGGGTGCGTCAATTTATGCAGGGCCTTAGCCCTTTGATTATTAATGAGGCTGCCACAACTGCTCTAAATTCTGACATGAACTAGGGAAAGATGGTGGCATTTGCCCAAGCTACAAAAGCTCAAAAATTAAAGATCAGGATGGAACGAGAAGGTAGTAGTAGGACCTGATCATCAGGCAACCTTGGGGATTCGTTCGGAGGTGGGAGATCAGCTTTTCAGTGAGGATCATCAGGGCCATCCTAGTCTTATGCTCAGTCTTCAGATAATGCCTCGCCATCAGGGCATGGTCAGCAGCAGGGGAGTCGCTTTAGGCCCGGTCAGGGAAACAGGGGGTCTCACCACCAGGGCCGATTAGGAGGTAGATTCCAACAGTAGCAAAGGGTCCCATGCCTTAAGTGTGGGAGGATACATTCGGGAGTTTGCTACCTGGACATGCCAGTATGTTACGGATGCGGAATGAGAGGTCATATTTGGAGGGAGTGTAGTGCATCCCGTCAAGGTGCAGGCAGGGGCACAGCTCAGTCATCCAGTCCTACAGCTGCCACATCTTGAGCACACCCTCCAGCTCGAGGCTCTCCAACTGTCGTAGGACATGATACAACTAGGGGTGGTGCACAGAGTTCGAGAAGACCCAGCCGATTCTATGCTATGAGTGGTCGACAGAGTGTAGAGGCTTCCCTAGATGTCATCACAGGTATATTGACTGTTCAATGTCATGATATGTATGCCCTTATTGATCCCAGATCTTCTTTATCCTATGTTACTCCTTATGTTGCTGCGAGCTTTGGGATAGAACCGGAACAGCTTCATGAGCCATTCTCTGTATCTACCCCAGTTGGCGAGTCTATTACGGCCGCGCGGGTTAATAGAGATTGTGTTGTCACGGTGCATGGTCGGGATACCATAGCTGATCTCATTGAGCTGGGGATGATTGATTTTGATGTAATAATGGGAATGGACTGGCTCTATTCATGTTTTTCCAAACTCGACTGCCGAACCAGAATTATGAGGCTTGAGTTTCCTAACGAGCCAATTGTTGAGGGAGGGAAATAATGTTATGCCAAAAGGTATGTTTATTTATTACCTTAAGGCCACAAAGATGATCAGGAAGGGATATATTTATCATTTGGTCCGAGTTATGGACACCACTTTTGAGGTACCTACTCTTGAATCTGTACCAATTGTGAATGCATTCCCCGATGTCTTTCCGGATGAGCTCCCTGGAATTCCTCCAGACAGAGAGAATGATTTTGGAATTGATGTGATGCCAGCCACGCAGCCTATATCCATTCCACCTTATAGAATGGTGCTAGTAGAATTAAAAGAGCTAAAGGAACAACTAAGGGATTTGCAAGAGAAAGGTTTCATCTGACCGAGTGTGTCAGCTTGGGGCGCACCGGTTCTCTTTGTCATAAAGAAAAATGGATCGCTATAGATGTGTATTGATTACTGGCAGCTCAACAAGGTCACAATAAAAAATAAATACCCATTGCCAAGGATAGATGATTTTCTTGATCAATTACAAGGTGCTAAGTTCTTCTCCAAAATTGATTTGCGGTCCGGGTACCATCAATTCAAGGTAAGGGAGCAGGATATTCTGAAAACAGCTTTCAGAACCCGGTATGAGCACTTTGATTTTGGTAATGTCTTTCGGGCTAACAAATGCCCCGGCAGCTTTCATGGATCTTATGAATCGAGTCTTCAAGCCTTTTCTTGACTCCTTTTTGATAGTATTCATTTACAACATCCTCATATATTCACGAAGTTGAGAGGATCACGCCGACCACCTCAGGGCAGTTCTGTAGACTCTTCATCAACACCAATTATATGCAAAGTTCTCGAAATGTGAATTTTGGCTTGAATCTGTTATATTCCTGGGTCATGTCGTCTCCGAAGAAGGAATTAAGGTTGATCCTCAAAAGATTGCAATGGTGAAGGATTGGCCTAGACCTACTACTCCAATATAGATTCGCAATTTCTTGGGTTTGGCCGGGTATTATAGGAGGTTCGTGGAGGGGATCTCCACAATTTCCTCTCCATTGACTAAATTGACGCAGAAGGCGGTTAAGTTCCAGTGGTCCGATGCTTGTGAAAAAGAGCTTCTAGGAATTGAAATCAAGATTGACTTCGGCGCCGATATTGACCCTGCTAGAGGGTACCGAGAGGTTTGTGGTGTATTGCGATGCTTCAAGGATCGGTCTTGGGTGTGTAGTAATGCAACATGGTAAGGTTATAGCATATGCTTCAAAGAAACTTAAGAATCATGAGAAGAACTATCAAACTAATGACTTAGAGCTTGCGGCGGTGGTTTTTGCATTAAAAATTTGGCGTCATTATTTGTTTGGAGTCCATGTAGATGTATTCACGGACCACAAGAGTCTTCAATACATTTTTAAGCAAAAGGAATTGAACTTAAGGCAGAGAAGGTGGGTTGAATTGCTCAAAGATTATGACATCGACATTTTGTATCATCCGGGGAAAGCTAATGTGGTGGCGGATGCTCTTAGTCGGAAATCTATGGGTAGTTTGGCTCACTTGGAGGCATGTATAAGGCCCTTGGCCCTGTAGGTTCACCAGTTGGCCAGTTTGGGAGTTCTTCTTGCGGACTCTAATGAAGAG